>APFE031157810.1:0-11738 GCA_000404065.3 Pinus taeda | reverse complement strand
AAATTAATTAAGGATGTATAAATATGTAGATTATCTAAAATTCAAACTATCGACTTTCTAATTTGAAAATGCAAAACAATAAAACCCCCCCTAAAAAAAAAAAAAATTAAGAGAGAGAACAAGAAAATATGAATAAGATGACGACTTCAAAAACTATCAAATTTAGAAAATAATTTTTCACATTTCACACACTAGAAATTAAAAGTCAAAAAATAGGTCTTTTAAAAGAAAGGTGTGATGCAGAATACTCACATTTTAAAATCAGCATGAAAATCACTACCATTCTAAAATTTGATTTCATCCTTGAACATGAAAAAAATTAAAGTTCCAAAAACCATGTTCTAAAAAAAACATGTGTATTCTGCATCACCACTTTTGAAAACTAGGTCATTTTTTTGCTATCTCTACGAAACGGATAACAATATCAGTTCCCGTTTCAAATTTTACATTGTTCATAGAGGTAGAGGTAGAAGATACCAAAGTAGAAGATATTTTGAATTGGGAAATAGATATCATAGGAAAGAGAAAATTTGACAGAGGATTGCAAAAAACTAGGGAGAATTCCAACTAATTGTAAAGATGGAAATATAGAGAAGAACACCATCCAGAGGCAAAACTTGGAGAATGAAAGATTGAAATCTTAGAGGAGAAATAGGTAGGTATAAAAAGTTTTATATTTTATATTGGCTAAGGAATTTGTGAGTTCAGGTAGAATAAAGTAGAGCTAGAGATGTTATGCAAAGCAACATGATCATGAAAATCTTTGATCAGAAAAAGGAGATGATCTAGTTTGAGGAGAGAACTAGTTGTGTTCTCAAACACTGTGGTAGAAGAAAACCCTTGCAATAGAGAAGATACACATAGAGAGAAACATTTTAGCTGAGGTTGAAAGAAGAGAGGTACAAAGGAAGTCCTCAAAGAGAAGAGAACAAGAGATTTTTTCAAAAGTTGAGAAGAGGAGAAAAAAACCAAAGAGGAGCAAGAAGTGCTCAAGAGGCCTCAGAGGGGGGAACCAAAAGGAACACCAAGAGTCAAAAGGGGGTGACGTGTCTACGTAACAAGGAAAAACATGTTACAAGGCTAGATTGTAGCTTATGATAAACATGGAGGAGCATACAGAAAGGGAGAAGAAGGTGACCATTATTGGTCATGATGAAGGGTTGAGTAAACGTTGTAGTAGAGTGGAGAAAGGTTCCAAGAGAAATGGCATAAGGAAACTAAGCTAGGAGAATTTGGAAAGGAGGTGGTTGAGTTGAAGGAAAAACTTAATGTGCTAATGCAACTGTTATAGAAGAGGGTGCTAATGAAACTATTACAGAAGAGGGAAGAAGGCCAAATATGGAACCTAATGAGGAGGTTAAAATTATTTGTCAGAAAAAAATAATTTTAAGAGAAAATCCCTAAGATTTAGAGAGCTACGGAAGCAGAGGATGAGGACATTGATGAAATCTTGGACAAAAAAAAGAGCACTCATAGAAGTTGAGCTTATGGAAGGAGTAGTTTCTTTCTGAAAACCACTTTGTGAAGACAAGGAGAGGAGGTTGGTAGAAAGCCTCATGGGTTATGAAAAGGGTCACAAATAGTAGGAGATTTTGTTGATAGAGGAAGGGGCTAAAGACCCTTGTATTTTTAAAAATAACAAATTATGTGTGAATATAGGTTGTGTAAGCCAAGAAGATGAGAAGTCATTAAAGGATTTTGCAAATTGAAAGCATGGAAAATTTTTCCAAAAGGAGGACAAGAAGTTATTCTTTCTCTAAGAAAATCATAGGATGTTGAAAGGAAGAAATAAGATGAAGTGGCCTCTATTGCAAATGAGGCTGAAGCATAACATGAATGCTTCCTTAATGAGAGGAGAACACAAATTTGTTGAGTATCAAGGAGACGAAGTTCACTTTTGTGAACCAGAGCAGGGATCAGTCCTAGGAGAGGATGATGTGGATGATGAAATGATGGCGTTCTTTGTTCAACATAAGGAAAGAACGACGAAAACATTGGATGAGGAGGAGGAATAAATTAATGTATTTTTTTCTAATTGTCTAAGTGAGTCTGAAATTGGAGGTAATAAGTACTATGGAGTTGAACAATTTCCAAAGATTATTGAGGAAGTTGAAACTATAGAAGAGTTGGATTATGCTGACAAGGAACAAGAAGAAGAAGTTGATTCAGAAAGTGGGCAACCTCAAGGAACTGTCACATAGGAGGAATATGTAGAGTTATCTCATGAAGACAATGTGGATGAAAACCATGAAGAAGCTCAAGTTTATACTCTCCAAGTTAGTGAGAGAAAGAGTAGCATCAAAGGTATAATCAACTAGTTATGTCTATTCTTATTAATTATTGGCTTATTTTTTAGAATATTGTATGATGGGATGAAGACAAATGGAACTTAGGAAAAGAGAATAAATTTCATGTTTTGTAGGCTTGTGGATTGGTTCGATATGAAGGTAATGGAGGGAGATTTGGTGAGAATCCCTCAACAAAATACAATTTAACTAGTCCAAAGGAGGTCGAATGATCCCAAGGAAAAGAGGACAACCAAGAGGATAAAAAGGAGGAGATGCCATTGTCTCACGAATTCAATGAGAGAAAAAGACTATATTCTGGAGATAGTTATGAATAAAAGTACATAGGAGACCCTCATGGAGAAACATGCCAACACATGGATGGGAATTCTTATGTAGAGAAAGCCATGGTTCTGTGGAGCATTGACAACAATGTCCTCCGGGAAGTTGTAGGAGATAGTGAAAGGATTCTAGAAGGAACGCATTTGTTTGATGAGATAAACACCCATACAATTGCAACAGAAAATCAAGAGATAGAATTTTTTTTTTCCATAATATGTTTATTGTATGTGCAGGAGTGACTAGAATTCAGAATTTTGGGAATAGCAGCAGGCAACCTTTTGTAAATCTATCAAAGAATTTAACATGGAAACCATGTATTGTAGAGATAAATGAAGAAAAGTGGAAGAATACTCTTGCAATTCCTACACATAACATTTTTGTGGAAGAGAAGGACTGCAAAAAATGAAAAGTTGCAATATACAAACCAATTTTGTCACCAAGAGTCAAAATTGAGCACGCAATTAAGAAAATAAAGAATAATATTTTTGAAAGCATAATTGAAGATGCAGAGGAGGGAAAAAAAAAATTGTCAAGCGAAAAAAACATGAAGGAGCATGAGACAAGTCTACCTTATGGTTTAACATCACCTCATCTCACATCTACCCACTTTCACCAACTTACCCGGGGTAAACATGAGATGAGAGGTTACTATGATATGGCTCAACCTCCTAGATGACCTTAAGGAAATGAAGTCGACACAACAATACATTACTAACTTCCCTTAGGTGCCACAGGACCTCCAAAAGTAACCCAACCCCTCTAGGTGTCCAACTGTTGAGACAACTTAACTTTTCCTTAACCTTGAGCCTCAGTCACTCCCTTTCCAAGGTATCCATGTGACTATGGATTCCCAGTCAATCTCATAGGCCCGCATCAGTGCAACTGTAGCCTTTTCCTTCTAGTTTTGTTCTAACAACTATGAGAATTAAGGTTACTTTCTAGGGTTGGGCTTACCCTCTACCCACAAAGATATGAAACTTCTAAAAATCATAAAATACATGAAGACAATGCTTGTAAACCAAAACTAGAACCAGGACTTTACCTGACCATCCCCAACTAGGACTAACATTTTTTCAAACACTTTGTTGAAAATGGCAACAAGAAATGCTAAAAATAGCAATGTTATAAATACAAGTTCAGGTACCATTGTTGGACATAGCAACAAGGAATGAAAAATGGAAGTGCTAAAAATATCATTTCTATAAATAGAAATTCAGGATGGATTCCAATTTTAGTTAGCCCCTGAACTAAAATTGAGAAGTAAAATTTGAATTTGATCTTAGCAGTTGTTTGTAAAATAATTAATTAATTCAGCTTGAGTTAATTAGTTGGAGAAAATCAAACATGAATATATGTGGAGACATGCAATAGTTATCCCTTTAATTGAGGAAGTTATCCCTTAATTAAGGAGATAAGGATGAGTTGTAATTAGTTAGCTTAATTAACTGAGTTAAGTCTAGTTAAATTAGTTCCAAAGAGTTTGAGGAACTAATTGTGAGTTCAGTCAATTAATGCTTGCATGCATGCAACTAGTGTTCTCTAGATAACGGAATATTCTCTCATAAATAACTCAAGCATGTCAGTTCAGTCAGAGACCCAGTTGAGATCAGAGGAAGGGACAATGTACTATCAGTTAGAGGATTTTTCCTATAAAATAAACTCATCCATGTAGAAGGAATTATCTCCTTCAGGATTGTGCAGTTACTACTGAGCATAGTGAGCAGTGTGAGAGGTAGATTCACACAGGTGGCAGCATTGGACCCCAGGAGAAACTGCGCAAGGAAATAGGAGGCTTGGAGGGCAGAGGAGAAGGTTTGTGAGAAGACTTTGACTATCTACAAGTAGCATAGGGATTGTACTAAGAGCTGGATAGCCTATGAGCTAAATCTTTGTGTAATCCAGACACATTTCCACTTGTATGATAATACAAAGATTGGGGTTTTAGGTCGAGGCTTTCCCCTGGTTATTCTTCTGTGTTCAAGTGTGATTGATTTCTCTTCATTTGTTTTATGTGTTCTATTTTATCTTGCTCATATTCAATTAATCTTAGTAGATCTTATATTTTGCTATAGTATATTGCATTATTAGGTGATATAGAATGCGAATTTCTACATGGTATCAGAGCCAAGTTGATCAAAGAAAAGAACAGTATACAAGGAGGGACAAGTTCAAAGTTTGAGGTTCCTAAATATAGAAATTGAGTTCTTATCACATCTCAATTTCACCAATGGCATTCAACGGTTTGAGACTCGAGTATGCCCTTGATGGAAACTCAAATTATATAGCCTAGAAGGATCACATGGAAGTAGTATTAGAGGATAACGGTCTAAAGGACTTCATTGATGAAGAAGTCCCCAAGCCGACACCGACTGATGCTACAAAATTGGCGGAATGGAAGAAATGTGTGGCTAGAGCAAGGAGAATCCTCCTGGAGGGAGTTCGAGACCACATTGTCTCAAGCCTCCATGGGAAGGAGACATTGTTTTCAATGTGGAAAACATTGAAAGATCTATATCAAAACAATAGCAATTAGAGGAAGCTGGCACTAGAAGACAAGCTTTGGAAAGTCAAGTATGAAAAGGGCGACACGATTTCTACATATTTGAACAAGCTCACCACCTACAGGGATGAGCTTGGAAGTGTAGGGATCATGACAGCCGATGATGACATGGTGAGTCTAGCTCTCCTCGATCTTCCTAAGAGCTGGCATAGCTACCAAGACTTGGTAAATGGAAGAGAAAAATTGCCAGATTGGGAACAACTTCAGTCGAATCTGATGCAGGAGGAGATAAGGAGAAACACTAAAGATGGATCTTCTTTATCCAAGGAGGATGAAGAAAATTACGCCTTAGTGAGTAAGGAAAAGAAAGGGAAGGGGAAGGTTTCTCATCCCACATACAGTTCTTCCCATGGTGGGAAGAAGTTTGACAAATCGAAAGTGCGATGCTTTCATTGTCATGAGGTGGGCCATTTTGCTACAAATTTCCACTGAAGAAATCCAAGAATGGATCCTTGGAAGAATAAGAAGGTGAGGCACTAGCCTCACAGTTTGAGTTGGATTTCACACTCTTCACATGCATGGTTTCATCCATGGTGGGATGTGGTTGGTTTCTTGACAGTGGAGCTTCTTTCCACATGACCAACGACAAGAGTTTGTTCAATACCTTGGAGGAGAAAGATCTCCAGATACTCATAGCAATGGGTAGTGATGAAAAGTATAGTGTCTCAGTTGTAGGCACGGTTGTTTTTTAGAGGGAGCATGGAGCTTGCATTACCTTGACCAATGTCAAGTATGTACCAAGACTAAGGAAAGATTTGGCGTTGATCGCAATGCTGGAAGACAAAGGCTATGATGTAGTCTTTAGTAAGGGAAAGGTTTTCCTTTGACACATCACCACTAGACAGGTGAAGCAAATCGGTTCACGAGTCAAGAACATGTATGCTCTTGTGGTTCAAGATGCATGAAAAGCCCTGAGGAGCAAGGAAACTGATGGAGACTTGGTAGTTGAGAGGGAGAGTACATTACCTCTCAACATGTAGTGCCAGAAGAAGTCTTAGACAATTGTGGAGGAGCAACAATTGGTGAAGCAACTTCAGGAGGTTGTGGAGTAGCCACAACTACTAAAGCCAAGAGGAGATCAAGTGGAGGAATCTACTCATGCAAATACCCCCAGTAGGGGAAATTTTGAGCAAAGTGGGCTAAGGGATCACATGCATCCATACCTCCAGGTCAGAGGTGGGGCGATGTGGAGTGATAATCCCAAGAAGGCTCAAATAGGGGTAGGATCATTGAATTACCCAACCTCTTTGATTAGACCTTGTTACGGGAGCCCTGACGAGGAGTAGCAGGACTAGTTGAATGGGTAGAGGCAGATGCGGATGGAGCGATAGAGAGAGCTACAGTGTAGGAATCTCAAGATAGTGCAGAGCTATCAGGTTGCAACAATGCGAGAGGCATAGGAGTGTTACACTAGTGTAGGATGGCATAGAGAGGTGTGCAATAGAGTGATATGCATGGAGTGTTGCAGCAGCTTAGAGGTCAGAGAGGGAGCACTTGTCAGCGGCAGAGGGAGCTTTGGCATTAGAGGGTGTTTCTATCTCAACAGAGAGTTCGGTTGGGAGATTTTTTTATTTCTAGAGTTCTTGGAGCAATAACACTTGGGAGAAGTGTTACATGCAGAAAATTTCAAAGGTTCAAGATCAGGTTCAAGTTGAACGCCTTTCTTGTTGAGAGGGAGTGTTGAAAATGGCAACAAGAAATGCTAAAAATAACATTGCTATAAATAGCAATTCGGGTACCAGTGTTGGACATAGCAATAAGTAATGAAAAATGGAAGTGCTAAAAATAGGATTGCTATAAATAGCATTTCGAGATGGATTCCAGTTTTAGTTAGTCCCTGAACTAAAATTGAGATGTAAAATTTGAATTTGATCTTAGCAGCTATTTGTAAAATAATTAATTAATTCATCTTGAGTTAATTATTTGGATAAAATCAAACATGAAGTCTATGTGAAGACATGCAACAATTACCCTTTTGATTGAGGAAGTTACCCCTTAATTAAGGAGATAAGGATGAGTTGTAATTAGTTAGCTCAATTAACTAAGTTAAATCCAGTTAAATTAGTTCCAAATAGTTTGAGTAACTAATTATGAGTTCAGTCAGTTAATGCATGCATGCATGCAACTAGCATTCTCCAGATAATTGAATATTCTCTCATAAATAACTCATGCATGTAAGTTCAGTTAGAGACCCATTTGAGATCAAAGGAAGGGACAATGTACTATCAATTGGAGGATTTTTCCTATAAAGGAAATTCATCCATGCAAAAGGAATTACCTCCTTCAGGATTGCACAATTACTACTAAGCTTAGTGAGTAGTGTGAGAGGTGAATTCACACAAGTGGCAGCATTGGACCCCAGGAGAAATTGCGCAAGGAAATAGGAGGCTTGTAGGGAAGAGGAGAAGGTTTGTGAGAAGCCTTTGACTATCTATGAGCAGCAGAGGGATTGTACTGAGATCTAGATAGATCGTGACCTAAAGCTTTGTGTAATCTAGACATATTTCCACTTGTATGATAATACAAAGATTGGGGTTTTAGGCTGAGGCTTCCCCAGGTTGTTCTTTTGTGTTCATGTGTGATTGATTTCTCTTCAACTGTTATATGTGTTTTATTTGATCTTGCTCATATTCGATTAAGGTTCTACAAGTTTGTTGTAGAAGTAGATCTTGTATTTTGTTTTAGTCTATTGCATTATTAGGGGATCTATAATGGGAAGTTCTACACACTTGGTATATATGCAACCTATAAGTCATGAATGCAAGTATAAATATAAGGGACTAAAAACTTATCTAAGTTTTACCAAGAAGGGTCACTTATAGAAAATCTTGTAGATTCATAAGCTAATGTAATTTGCTAAAGAAATAGACAAGAATCTACTTCTACTCTTTATAGTGCAAGCCCATAAAAATCATGCAAAAAATAATCAATAGAGGAAGAGAATCAAAGGCACATAACACAATCAATATCCGAAGAAAAGCACAACTCAAAACCTCATTATCTGTTTTGTATTGATCCAAAAAATCAAGATGAAATTACAATGCTTGTTCTCCCTAGAACAATCCCATCACTCAAAAAATTCATTCTCCAACTCATAATCAAGCTCAAGGTCAAATCTTATCCAATTCACAATCTCTCCAAGTATTTATTCCAATGTGTAATTCCTATGCTGGGTAGCTTGTATTTAAAGGCAAATAAAGCCTCTAAAAACAGTGCAATCCCTCAAGGATCAATGCCCAATTTCATGCATTGTTAGTGCAACTCAGAAAAATATAAAACAATTAGTACATTGTCCCTACACTCTAGTCTCAACTGGTTCTTTCTCATAATCAACATGCATGAGTTTCTGATGGTGGAATCTTCACTTAACTAGAGTAGCACTAATTAGGTCACTAGTGTCCCAACTAACTGTTTACTCAATATTAGTTCTTGAAACTGATTGGAACTAATTTAACTAGACTTAACTCAATAAACTGAGTTAACTAATGAAAACTCATTCATAACTCATCTTTAACTCTTATAAGTTAGGGAGAACATATACATGTCTTCTAAAAGACTTCTAGTTCAAATTTCCTAAATTAATTTAGTTAAACTTAATTAATTAATTTCAAATTGTTATGAGAAAATAATTGTATTTTAATTCACAGTTTAATTCAAGGACAAATTAAACTAGAATTTCTTGTTGCCATTTCTCAACAATCCCTCTCAAAAAGAAAGGGATTATCCATTACCCAGATCATGTCTCTATGAAACTCGAATTTACATCTTGGTAATGCCTTTTTCAAGATGTCAATATCTTTCTCCTTCGTGGGAATGTAATCTAACAACACGACTTGCCTCAGTACACAATATTTGAGATGATGATACCAAATATCTATATGCTTGGACCGATCATGAAAAACTAGATTTTCAAAGAGTTTGATACAACTCTAATTATCACAATAAATCATTATTGGATCCATCTGCTAACCAAACAAACCAACCAGGATCTTCCTCATCCAGATAGCCTCACATGCTGCTTGACTTGCAACCATTTACTCTACCTCTATCAAACTGAGTGCAACTGATATCTGTTTCCTGTTGTACCAAGAAACTACAGCTAACCCAATACTAAAGATCCCTCATAATGTGCTCCGCCTATCATATGGACTCCCCACCCAATTTACATCGGTGAAGCCTTGAAACGTCACTACCTCTCTCTGTCTGTACCATAAACCAAACTAAGTAGTGCCTATAAGGTATCTCAATACATGCTTTTCCGCTTTCCAATACAGCTTGTTAGGCCTAACCATCATTCGACTAAGCTGGATAATTTCTTAACACATATTTGGTCGTGTTTTCACCAAATACATGAGTGAACCCACAAGCTATCTGTAAACAATAGCTTCCACTACTTTTCCTGAAGTAGCATCCTCCTTTCTCCAGTTACCACTTAGAGGAGTCTCCTTCGGTTTACTGCTCTCCATGCGGAATCTTTTGAGTATCTAATTGGCATACTTGCATTGAGAAACAAACAACTCCCCATCTCCTTGCCATGCCTCCATGCCAAGAAATTAATGCATCAACCCCATGTCCTTCATCTCAAATTCTCTTTGAAGGTAATCCTTGCAATATTTGATGAGCTTCTCATCACTTGTCAATATGAGATCATCTACATAAAGTACAATGATCAAAATCTTACCTTCCACCACTATGTGATGCAGGCTCACATCTACTTCACTCTTTGAGAAGCCCAACCCAGTGAAGTAGCTATCTATCCTGATGTACCAAGCACGATGTGCTTTCTTCAGCCCATACAATGATCTCTTGAGTTAGGAAACATGCGACTCATGGTCCAAGGTTTCAAAACCTTCGAGCTACTCTATGTACACCTACTCCTCAATCATGCCATTGAGTAAGGCAGTCTTTGCATCCATATGATGGATCATCCAACCCATCTGTGCTGATAGTGCCAAAATAGATTTGATAGATGAGTACCTTGCAATAGGAGAAAAGGTCTCATCATAGTCAATTCCCTCTACCTGTGAAAATCCGCAGGCCATAAATTTCGCCTTATGCTTCTCCACACTACAATATGCAACTTGATTTACCTTGTAAATCCAATAGGAGCTCACAACTAACTTGTCCTCCAGTCTCAGGACCACATCCCAAACACTATTTTGAACTATGGTGTTATGAAACCATCTCAAGAAAAAGATAGAAAAGATAGATCGATGCCTTATAATTCAACCTCTTCGAGGGGGCAACCTCCTTTACATTACATAAATGAACAATTCTTGGATGATACAAATGACAAAACCTCCTTTCTATATATAGGAGTCTAAGGAGTCACCAATTAACCCAAGCCAACCTAACAATAATAATATAAAACCACAAAAATAACGATAGAGGGATTCTATGGGGCACAATAATAACAATATGGGGACAATAGGGGCACACGAATATTAATAAGGGATACAACTACAATAGTAATGGGGTAATCACTAGTATTATAGGGACCCAACATGCCCCTCTCCTTCAAAAAAGTGTTGTCCTGAACAATTGAGTAGTGCTGGATGCTTATGTACAAAATTCTCATCCTCCCATGTGGAATCTTTAGTAGATAAGTTCTTCCACTTGATAAGATACACCAAATTTGATTAATTTCATAGCTGTTGAGTTCTTATTTTTGTGACTGCTTCCAATTCCAATATAATTTTTCCTTCTTCATCAAGTTCTGGCAATATTGTTTGAACTAGGAGCTTGTCGCCTATAACCTTATTTTAACAATGAAACATGGAAAACTGGGTGAAATCGAGAAGCTGCAGGAAGCTCCAATTTGTATGCCATAGTACCAATCTTTTGCAACACCTTGTACGGACCATAATACTTTGGTGATAATTTATTATCCTTCTTAGCTTGCTTGAGGGACATTTTGCTTATATGGTTGTAGCCGTAGGAATACCCAATCATCTAAATCAAAACTTCTTTCACTGTGATGTTGATCTACCTGTTGTTTCATTCTATTCTGTGCCAACATGAGGTTATCCTTTTAACGAAGTTGGAGGACTTCTTGTTGTGTTAAATGTGATGTCCACTACTTGAACTTAGAATTTTCTCTTAATATGATGTGATGGATGGTGGGCTGAATACCCATAAAGTGCCATTAAATGGGCATTTTGTTGCTATATGGAAGGAAGTTGTTATACCACCATTTAGCCAGAGGAACCATTTGACCCATTGTGTCTGTTTATCAGATACAAAGCAACGAAGATATCCTTCCAAACATTTGTTTACTATCTCAGTTTGCCCATCAGATTGAGGATGATAAGATGACTATGAGCTAACTGAGTACCAAGACAAGAAAATAATTCTGTCCAAAAATTTCCAGTGAAAATGGGATCTCTGTCACTTACAATAATCTTTGGGTTTCCATGTAGCTTTTGAATTGTTTCCATAAATACAGTAGAAACTGTACTGGCTTTAAATGGATGTGATAATGCACAAAAGTGTGCATACTTGGTAAGTCTATCAACTACCACCATGATGACACTCTTTCCCTCAGACTTGGG
>APFE031157807.1:6767-24890 GCA_000404065.3 Pinus taeda | reverse complement strand
GCTTGACAAAAATAAAGAGGTACTGGTCAGCAATGACTAGGGAAAATTGGGAAGAAAACTTGAAGAAACTTTATTGGTAGCAAGTCACTCTTGAACATGACACTTTCCTTCCGCATCCATGCTAGGTTGGGTTGTTCCGTTCACTGGTCATCACCATTGGTCCATCACACCATCCATCTTTGGGGTTGATGCTACCAATCCATTGTCAGTGTCGCCGATATGTTCAAGAGAAGTCATTCAAACAATTCACCTGTGTCTCACCCATTGCAATACATTCATGCTTCATTCCTTCATGACATGCCTTTCATAAGAAGCATTCCAATGATCCATGAAAGCCCTAGCATGCTTCATAATATCGGAGTAGGCCTACTAAAACACCCTACGTTAATGGGAACTTTTACCCTACTGCCTCCTACCAATTTGGCGGAAGTGGCTAATGTAGGAACCTGCAATATGATATCTTCCATTCAAAAGATGTCAGAAAACGATGTTAAAATGGATCATTCGCAGGTTTTGCCTCTAACCCCGCTTGAAATATTATAGCAATCAATGTTCTCATCATGGGAGGCAAACCAGCATCAACACTCGTCAAGCGTTTGGATAGATAAGTCTAAGGAATATGGCACCCCTTCAGATCCTTGGTCGCAAGTACAATCTACAGATGAAGGAATCATTCAATCGAGGATGATTGATGGGGCACCATGGGAAGATTACCACCATCGTTCCCATCTTCCGACTTGGAAAGAAGATAATTCTAGTGACCTACATCATCCTTCAGTATTTGACTTTCTGACGAATACTGTAAACACGGTGGATTCTGAGAGAAACCTATCCAATATCGAAGAGACTATTGCCATAAATATCTCGACAAAAACAGATGTTGTAGAGAACATTCATGTTGGAAAATCTTGTTCTTCTTCCGAACTGGAAATATATAGCACTCTCTTTCACAAGTTTAGAGATGTCTTTGCTTGGTCATATGATGAAATGCCAGGTATCGACTTGAGCATAGTTGAACACGAGATTAAGATGTATCCAGATGTCAAACCGGTACGACAGCAGCTAAGGTAGGTGTACCCTAAGAAAGGTGTTGCCATCAAGGCGGAAGTTGAGAAACTCCTCCATGCTGGTTTCATTTACCCTGTTCCTCTAACCGATTTGGTATCGAATATTGCTCCTGTGATGAAAAAACAAGGAACGATTAGAGTGTGCGTTGATTACAGGGATGTAAATCAAGCTTGTCCAAAAGACAACTACCCTACACCCTTTATTGACCAGATAATTGATGAATGTGCCGGATTCGAAATCTTTTCATTCATGGATGGATTTTCTGGGTATAATCAAATAAATATCCGCCCACAAGACCAGTCAAAGACTGCATTCATTTGTCTGTGGGGCACATTCGCATATCGCAAGCTACCCTTTGGTTTGAAGAACGCAAGGGAAACTTTTCAGAGAGCAATGAACTATGCTTTCCATGACATCAAAAACATCATTCAACCTTATCTCGATGATCTCCCAGCTCATTCGCGAAAGTGGACCAATCATCTGCGCCATTTGAGAGCAATATTTCTACGTTGCCGACACTACAATATAAGACTCAATCCGCACAAATGTGTGTTTTGTGTCAGTTATGGTCATTTACTTGGCTTCGTTGTCTCAAAGGATGGGATTCGTCTCGACCCTTGCAAGGTTCAGGCAATCATCGATTTACCTCCACCTTCAAGCCTGCTTCAGATTCAAAAACTCCAAGGGAAAGCAAATTTCCTCAGGAGATTCATTCCAAATTACGCTGAACTAGCTAAAGGTTATACTCGTCTTTTGAAAAAGGATGTACCCTTCATTTGGGACCAGGTCGCGCAAGCCTCCTTTGATGCTTTAAAGAATCTCAATACAAGCGTCATTAATGTATGCTCCGATATCAAAAAATACTTAACACTGTATTGGCTGCAGCAGATACAACCATAGAAATGGTTTTAGTTCAAGAAGACAATGGAATTGAACATCCTATATATTATTTAAGCTGAAACTTAAATGATACGGAAATGAAATACTCCTACATTGAAAAGCTCGCCCTCATAGCTATTCAAGTGATACAAAGATTTCGACACTACATCCTCTTCAGGAAAACTACCACTTTATCAGATTGCAACCCCATGACTTATATATTGTCGCGACAGTTGCTGGGGGGAAAGTATTCAAAATGGATAGAAATTCTACAAGAGTTTGATTTGGAATTCAAAAAATCCAAATCAAAGAAAGCCCTGGTATTCACAGAGTTACTATGCGATCTCCCATCTTCGTCCAACGATGCAACATCCAAAGAAGCAATCGTGGATGAAAATTTGTTTCTGATATCTTCAAGCGATTTGTGGTACGGAGATATAATCATTTATCTACAGACACAAACATACAGGTCTAATACCTCACGCTCCGAACAACGACGTATTCGATACCAAGCAAAAGACTACGTGATCGTCAATGATACTCTTTACCGTTGTGGTATCGATACAGTTCTGCGGAGGTGCCTCACCCTTGAGGAGGTCAAAAAAGTCCTGAATGACTGATACTTCTGGCCAACAATGTTCAAAGATTGCATAAATGCAGTTAGAAGTTGTCATGCTTGCCAAATTTTCGATAACAAAACTAGAAGACCACCTACACCGCTACAACCAGTAGTAGCTGTTGGACCGTTCGCCAAATGGGGCATAGATTTCATGACATGTAACCCCACCTCGATCGGCGGGCATGGGTACATAATAGTCACAGTAGATTATTTTACCAAATGGGCCGAGGTGATGCCTACATTAAACAACAGCAACGAAACGACTTCCCGTTTCTTTTCAATCAAGTAGTCTCCAGATTCGGCGTTCCACAAGCCATAGTCACAGATCATGGATCACATTTTCGCAATCACATGATGGTTGAGTTGGCTGCCAAATTAGGATTGTCCCATGATAGCTCTACTCCGTACTATTCACAAGCTAACGGACAGGTTGAAGCAATCAAAAAAGTCCTAAAGCGCATGCTGTAAAGGATGATCAAAGTCCACAAATGGGATTGGCACCTAATCCTGTACTCGACCTTGCGGGCATACCGGACATTGGTGAGAAATGCAACCAGATTCACACCTTTTCAATTGGTGTACGGTCTGGAAGAAATCTTACCGGTTCAATGTGAAATCTCATCCCTCAAACTCGTAGTCGACCTTCTCCCCGGAACCTCAGAAGAAGAGGCTCGTTTCTTGGAACTAATCCATTTGGATGAAATCTGTCGTGATGCAGCTTCGGCTAACGAGGCTCATAAGAAACGAGTCAAAGCACAGTTTGACAAGAATGTCAAACCTCGCATCTTCTCAGAGGGTGACCTGGTTTTACTTTATGACCAAGAATCCGATAAATTGGGAGCAAGGAAATTCAAATCGTTATGGATGGGTCCCTATATTGTTAAACGAGTATTAGCAAAAGGAGCCTACGCATTGATGGACTATGATGGGATTCCACTGGCGCAACCTCGCAATGGGTTGTACCTCAAGCGTTACTATGCCTGATTTCGCATAGTAATCCTCGTGCATTTGTTACATTTCTGTTTTTTCCAAGAGCATTTAATTTGGTTAAGTAATCCACTTTTTACATTTGTTGCAGATGTCGAACCTACTAGAACCATTCGTTGGATATGTCGACGGGGCAAGTCGTAGTTCGCGGAATCTGTCTTCTGCGGCATGGGCCATTTCCAATCCCAGTGGCGAGTTAGTGAGTTTCAGAGGAGTGTGTATTGGTCGGTCTACGAACAATATAATTGATTACATCACATTGATAGAACTCCTTTCTGATGCCATCACACATGGTATAGGCTGACTTATCGTCAAGCTAGACTCATAGCTTGTCATTCTACAACTTACCGGCATCTATGTTGTACGAAATCCAGCTATCTATCACATGTTCCTAAGGGTCAAAATTTTGGAAAGACAGTTTGATTTCATCCAATATAACATATTTCTAGAAGTTTAAACACATTAACAGACTCATTGGAAAATTATGTGTTAGATAGACATTTGCGACATTTATAAAAAGAAGCATCACATCAATATATGCAGTAGGATTATGTAATTGTACCAAAATAAAGCTCTGAAAATCAAAAATATATTCCATAACTATTTATAGTCTGTACATAATGTTCTGTAACCAAGAAAAAATTGGTCAAATGACCCAAAACCCAAAAATTCTAGGGGGCACCCTAGCCTAATGATGTTGGTGATAACAAGTCAACGCCTGTGCAATCATGCGTAAGAGCCTAGTCCATCGACTCGGCACTCTAGTGGTATGTCGCTGCAACCGCAGAGGCATCTCATCGGTCCTCACATTCAGGATACCAAGGGTAAGACCCTTAATCTGGTCCTGTGGTGCCAAAAGAGTCTCGACCACGTCAAGGTCGCGAAGGATGGCCCTCCCAACAACCTCTCCTGCTGGAGCGGCTGCTGGGTCTCTACGGCGTACTGCTGGTCGAACTGGGCCAACATCTACATGAGAACATGAGTTTTGATTAGTCTTGATCATAAGAATATAAGAACATTATAAACAACAATGAACAGAGACATGGTCAGAAGAAATTACCCATGGCACCCCACTGCTCTCCAGTCGGCAACACCAAATCCGGATCACCTCGGAAATCCATACCAACATATGGGAAACTGGCATAGACCATCTCCTGACGGTCAAACCACTCGAAGAAGGTCTCAGAAAAAGAAATCTAGGGCTTACCAGCATGCCGAGACATGAGATCAACCCATCTCTGCATACATGGTTCGGTCGGTGGAGGTAGGCCAAGTGATATATACTGTGGCTGCATCAGTGGGATTCGCTCCAAGGAAAAAGCAATCAAAATAGAACCATAACCAAATTTCTTGGATCTGTCACTCTTCACCTTGGTCAATTTTTCCTTCATCACAAAAAGTACTGCATCACACGAATTGAACACCTTCGGTTCAAGGAATTCCAAATCATACTGCATATAAGATCTATTGGCTATATGAAGAGCAGAACTACCAGCCAGTCTAGCAAAAGTAAACAGGATGGTCCACAAGGGCCGGTCAGTGACGTCTCGGATGTTGATCTTTCCATCCGCACTCGGCTGAGATCCCTCTCTGCAATGCCGGCGAATGTACTCCCTCATGAACTCACCCCCACGGGCGGAGCCTGATAACGAGAGAGGGGCACTGTGCCTCGATAAACCGGCCAAAAAATAGATGTCCACCAGTGTCAAGGGGATCGATTTGCCCTAATCTGGAATACCTGGTTGATAGGATCCCAAGCATTGAGGAAATACTGCAACAAACTGATTTGTTGCCTCATGCTAGAGATACGGAAAAACTTTAGCAAGCCACAATTCCGTAATGTAGCTATTGTGCCCGGATCATGTAAAGCAACAGTGTCCTCTTCTTCATGCTCGCGTTCTCGCAATGTAACAACCATTTTGCTCTGATGAATCTTTGAAAAACAAACAAGGGAAGAGTCAGGATCTTCATTTGGTGAAAACAGGCAAAGATTTCATGAGGAAACTATGCAAAAATTTTCTGCGCCCATCGCACCCCAGCAAGTGTACTGGGAGCGATGCATACTGACTAGTCAGTGGAGACATCAGTATGCATCACACCTTTCGACTAAGGAAGGGCGTGATGATCCTAGGGCGAGTTCTTCAAACCCCAGGGGCTCAGCAGGACAGGGAAATGAGCTCAAAATCCAAAATGAAAGGAATGTAATGAAAGAGCACAAGCTTAGCTCTTACCTAGTCCGAACGGCGTCGAGAGTCGTCCACAGAATTTCCTAGAATCCGCTGGTGAAAATCAGGGGCGAAAAGCACCTCCAGGGCTCCAACAAACCAAATTCAAATGAAATGGTAAAATGAGAGGTAAAAGTCACTTTTAATTTACTATACACGTAATTCAAGTAAAATATTAGTGTTTTAACTCATTTATCATGCATACGTTTTCATTTCTAACCGGTTTGATGAAGCGAATGAATAGGTAGTACAATCTTTGAAAGAACGAAATGTTAAGGGTAAATAAAAAAAGCAATAACCATCATGGTGAGCAATGTTGTTGCAGAGTTCAAGCTTGTTAAAAAATAAACTCTCCACAAGCAGTTTTAGCACATAGTTCAAGCTCGTTAAAAAATAAACATAAGTCATGAGCAAGTGTTTCCTCCCAGCGTTTAAGCTCATTAAAAAATGAACTGGTAAATAACCATTGTGAATGCCTTATCGCCAGCTTTTGAGCCTTGGTCGTGTTCTCGCCATCACCTCCACTCTGCTTTTAGCCGATCATTCACCCCCATATGATTGTTTACCCCTCCGAGGAACATCTGCGAGGAGTGATTCTACTAGCCATCCTTGTAACACTTCCATGATTAGAAAATTCCGAATCTTACCTGGAATTAGCTGCTACCTGAAACCATCACTCGTACCTCGAAAACGAGTCTTCTTTAAGCTCTTTTCACCTGACTCGTAAAATATGAAAAGAATTCCAAGCGATTGGCCTCTCTAGCTCGTTAAAAGGCATCGGAAGTGCTATCCCTCCTCTAGATTTTCCCCAGCGGAGTCCCCATTTTGTTATGCGGGAATAGTGTCCACTCGGATGTTGCTATTCCCACTAAGATGGGTGGCTATCTTAGAAACAAACAATCAAAGTCTACTATTGATTCCTTTTATGAAAATAGATGAGAGGGGAAACAAGAGGGCCAACCTGAGTCTTGTGCTCGATTTCCTCTCCTTCTTGATAGAGTTTTGTTGCTTCTTCTTTGTCTGCCCAGCTTCAAAAGGACCTGTGAAATCACAACAACATACTACTATGCAAGAAACAAGGATCTAAATTCATAAATAATGTAGGATCAGATGTGCATTAACCATATACAAGCATATATAAACAAGTACACAAGAATATGGAAGGAAACAAGAATAGCTTTATTCAGATGAAAAGTAGCAAGAAGATTACAACCATGTGCTCTGACCCAGCATCATCCTCCAGCTAAGAAGCCCTTCTTCACCTCAAGCAAAGCTAGATCACCCAACACTTGTGAATGTACACTAGAATACCAACAACACTTCTCTATAAGATACAAAATTCCAGCCTCTGGATCTCTGTGATGAGGGATCCATATATAGATGATTACAGAGAGGTGAGTCATCTTTTGGGATCTTGATTAGTGTCCTCTCTCTGATAGTTCCTGCTTCCACTTGGAGAATGATGATCTCTTACTCATCCCTAGTAAAAAATGGAGTGGCAAGTGTCAGAGGGGAAGCTTCTGGAAGATTCCATGATCTTCCACCTCGCATTTTTGTCCCTGCCATTTGTCCATTCCCGACCATCGCACCTACAGAGGAGAAAATCAGTATGAATCGCACCTTGTACACTGGGAAGGTGATATGCATCACACCCTCTGCATTGAGTTTCAGTATGGTCTAGTTTTGACCATTTATGAGCAGTTTTCAGTGGAGAACTTCTGGGAGATGATGTAATCAGCTGACCTTGTTCCTTTAGGAAGTGAAGAAACACTTTTAGGGACTTAGGAGCCCTCAGTTTATGGACATTTATGATTGGGGTTGAAGTGCCCAAAAATGTCTATAACACCACCCTTGGTTGATGCATTTAAATTATGTAGGTGTGTATGACTAAGAAGAAGAATAAGAACCAGGTAGTTATAGAACAAAAATCCCTATCAAAAGCCATAAAAACCCAAGGTCAGGTTGGCCTTGGAAGATCAACCTTTGTAGATGAAATCATTCAGAAATCTGAATCTCAAGTGTCAATGGGTCCCCAAATAATTTTTGGGAAGGGATCTACCATTTCCCGTCGAGTAGCAGCGTCATCAAGTGCATCTCACGTTAAGATTCACGGTAAAACTGAAGGATTTGAACAAAGTTTCCAAGATACGCATATTAAACATCTCAGTCCTTCAAATAGATATGAGGGAAATTCTTGTAATTTAAAAGAAGGGGAGTGAGAAATGAGGGAAGTAGAGTCAGAATCTGTTGAAATAGGTTTGTAAACTCTTGGACCTAGACTCCTTGCAACCCCTATTGTACAAAAAGAACCTGAAATTCCTCACCTAAGCAATTCTATGAGGCCCCCTCAAGGGTTGAACATGAAGTAAAATCCCTTTTCTCTAATAATACCTCCTCATCATGAAATCCCTGAAAGATATTGGAAATTTTTTGACCAAATGATGAACAAAGTGTCACAAACGTAGACCTCAACCATAGAATATCCTATAGTCGATCCATTGGCTAATGCCCTGATGGAATCCATCCCATTACAAAATGTCCCGAATTTTCATGGAATGACTTCTAAAAACCCCGATGCATTATTGTTCAAGTTTTATGTCCTATGTAGAGGGTATGATTACACTACTGATCAATAAAAACTGAAATTTTTTCCTTCTACCTTAAAGGGAGAAACTCTACGTTGGTTTATGGGATTAGGAGGAGGTATTATAGATTCCTAGGATGGAATGAAAAATGATTTTCTTACTAAATATCAAGATTATTTCTGATCTAGGGACTTAAAATATGAAATATTTAAAATTACGGCAAAATATGGTGAAACCTTAGAGGAGTACGTTGAGATATTTTAGTATAACTTACAGAGACTGCCTTACACCACTCTAATAAAGGAAGTGTCGAAAACTGTTTTAATTAAGGGCTTGAAAGATGAATGGATAGAAACACTTAATTTAATGTGGAAAGTTGATATTTCCTAAGAATAATATGATGATATTATTAAACTATGTATCAAGTGCTCGTGAGGAAGTACGTTGGCCAGATCTAGTATTCAAGATTCTCTTACTAGAACCAGCAAAACTCCAAGCGGAGGCATAACTCAAAAAGAGATTGTTAATCTTTTATAAGATTTTAAAATTGATATTTTGGGCACATTAACTACATAGTTGGATTTCTTACAGGCCAAGCAAAACAAGCTCATGGCATTTTTTGTCCTCACTGTGGAAAGAAACATAGCCGAAGGGAATCCCCACTAGACACAGTCAAAACATGCACTATTTGTACCAAAGATCATTCGACAGAACAATTTCCATCACTCCCAGGATTAAAGGTCATGCTCAAAGAAGTTGAGAAAGACCCAAAACCAACATATCTTATGACACGATGACGACAATGACAAGCCCTTCCTTCAGGTATGATGCATATCCATCTCTGTTTTATTCTAGATAGTACACCCAACAATATATTCATGAATCCACATGGCATAGAAAACCATATTTTAATTACAATTGGCAATCCCAGCCTTATGCTGCACTGCCTTGGCCAAATCAACCATTTACCAAGCCTCTATGGGAAAATAAATAGTATTCTACCCCTTCATGGAAAAATTCAACCAATCCCCTATCCTTCACACTGGACCAAATCATCTATACAAAACTCAATGTGGCCTAAAACTTGACAGTGCCCTGCAAGACCAATCAATCTTCCTATCGGGACTCTAGCCCAGTCTCAACCATCGTTGCAAGCCCCATTTCAACTACCCCCAAACTCCCAACCCCTAATACGCTCACAATTTCCCGCTCAACCGAATCCTAATCCAAACAATAAACCTGTTTAATATTTACAAATTGTTGAAAGTTTGGATCATGAAATAAACCCTCTTGAATGTAATGAATTATGGTTGAGATTTGGATGAGTTATCTTCCCAGAAGGTGATAAATCTAATCAAGAATGGGAAGATAATGAAACTCATTTTGGGAGCAGGCCGTAGCAGAACATACTCCTCCAACTGTAATCATTTCTGACATAGAACTAGCCAATGGAGCGACCAAAAAACAAGGTTCTAATAAAATTACAGTTGCTATTCCCCCATTCCCTAAAAGACCCACACTAATTAAACTGACCATTCACTCTGATTTTGATCTTGTAGAGGAATTAAAGAATTTTTGTATAAAAATTTCGCTCCTCTAGGCTATACGATATGTTCTAATTTATGCTAAAACAATTAAATACTTGTGTAGAAAAATCCTGGGAGGAAACCTAAAGATCCACCAACAATACACATTGTAGGGACATTATCTAACCTCATATTAGGAAAGCAGATACCTGTCCAGTATGATGACCTCGGTAATCTAGTAGTAACTGTAGAAATTCAGGGTCGCAACTTCCCAAATACCTTGGTGAACTTAGGAGCAGCTATAAATATTTTAACTCACGAAACTTGAGGTATTTTGGGTATCACAGCTTTGAAACCAACTTTGACCTTATTAGAGTTAGCCGACAGATCAGTAGTTAATCCAAAAGGTACTCTGGAAGACATTATCGTCTTTGTGAACTCCTGGGAATACCCGTTAAAATTTTTGGTTCTTAGTCCAAGGAATAGACTAGATGGGCACCCTCTAATATTAGGAATGCCATGGTTGGTGACATTAGACACATATATAGGATCTCAGACAAGAAATATGACAATTACCAAAGGAAATGCCATCAAAAACTTTATCTTTTATCTGCATGCTAAACCCAACCTGCCTATTGGAAATTATTAGTCATGCTCGCACAGATACCAGGAGGAAAATCTATGTTCTCCTCTTACCTTAGATGAATCCATTAAGTTCAAAAATTATACTGAAGATGATATAATGTAATATCCCTTTTCAAGGATATCCCTCAAACATAAGCAAACTCCAACCAGAGATGGACTAGGAGGGCGTTTACCAGATATGTCGCCTATGAAAAGAGGACGAGATCTGGAGGCTACCTTGCCCTTTCCAGACTCTGTCTAAGAGTATAGGAGAAAAACACACAAGTGGTATAGTAGCTGGGAAGCTCAAAGAGATAAAAATGACAGTAGTGCAACATACAATAATGTATGCATGGAATATAAGCAGATACTCAAGAAATGCAGAGAGAAATGCTAAGCCATTTTATTATACTGAGTAATGGACAGAGTATAAGAGGTGATCAAAAAGATAGCACCTCGACTTGCACAAAGCAAGTGAAGAGATACACTAAGAATGGTAAGGAAATGGCCTCTCTTTGAACTGCGTCTAAGCTGCCAGAGAATTGCTGTGCTACTGCTACTACTAGAATCAAGTGAGGATTCGGGGTTGTTCCCCTCCTTAGAAAATGTTGAAACTCTGGAATCAGCCTTTGCTCAATAAACCAAGAAAATCCCATAAAGCTTTTCCAAAATAGATGACCCCCGAAAATCACCCCCTTGAGGATCTACGCTATTCCTCAAGGCTCTGCGCTGCCACTGAAGAGAATCCTCCAAAACTATGCCTGAGACTCTGCCAAAATCCTCCAATATGCAAGGGCTAATCCCTTGCTCAATCTCCAAGCTCAAATCCTCCACATAAACCCATTCTGGAGCTCCTACCCAAAGAGACTGTGTCCTCCTCTCTCAAGACTGTGCAGTCATAAAAAATGCTTAGCTCCTACTCAACTCTAAAAATCGATCCTCTTGCAAAAGACTGATGAAACTACCTTGCCCAAGCAGGCACTCGAAGTCCCCTGGGGCTAAGGGTGAGATCTCCAAACGGAGACACTCGATGCACTAAACAGTGTTATAGACAGGCTAAACAACCATCGTGCTCTAAGTCGAAGTGACTAGCTCAAGTGAAACATAATCAAATGCTAAAATGAGGAGGCTTCTCTCTCCTTTATAGCATTGGCCTCTCTCAAAACCCTAAGGCCCATCTCCTCCAACGTAGCCTCTCTCTTGCCACATGCTCCTCTCCATCTGCGTAGTCCCTCCAAGTGTCTACGTGGGCCCCCTTCTCTACGTGGTCCTTTGCCCCCCTTGGCTCCATTTTTAAGTTACAACGTTGTTCTACTAGGAATTGACTTTATTCAAAAAGTGAGTTATGTCCCCCTTTCCTCACCTTTTTTATTTATAGATAAGTATAGAAGGAAAAATTGAGCAAAATTGAATATTCCAATTAGCCATGGCTAATTAGGAATACTACAGTCTCCCCTGGCAAAATGTTGCTTGTCCTCAAGCAACTGAAGCGATGGATGCTGCAAAATTTTCTCACTCTCCCAAGTGGCATCCTCATCTGCTAAATTCTTCCACCTCACCAAGAATTCCTGGACCATCTTGCTCTACAGCTGCCTCTCCCTAGTATCAATAATAGCCTCTGGCTGCAACACCAATTTCCCCTCATCATCCGTGGGTGGTAGCTCATCTGTCACTGTCACCTATTGCCCCAATGCATTCTTCAGGCATGATACATGAAAAACGTTATGAATCTTGCTGCCTTGGGGCAGCTCCAACTCATACGCAACCTGTCCAATCCTGCGTATCACCCTGTATGACCCATAAAAGCAGGGCTTGAGCTTCTTAGTCCCCTTCTGCTTTAGTGACGACTGTTGGTATGGCTGTAATTGTAGGTAGACCAAGTCCCCTACCTCAAACTGTCTCTCCACCCAACCCCTGTCAGCATACAACTTCTACTGGTTCTGTGCTGTAGCCATATTATCCTTGAGAGCTCGGAGAATATCTTGATTCTCTTGGATCCAAATCTTGGCTCTCGAAGCCTTGCTAGCACCAAACATCACATCAGCAAAAGATAAAGGATGATATCCATACAAAGCATAGAATGGTGACATCCCAATGGACATGTGATATGTAGTGTTGTAGCAGTACTCCCCTAGGTGTAGCCACTTCAGCCATGCTCGCTGCTGCCCACTGACATAGTTACGCAAGTAGCCCTCCAGCCACTTGTTAACTATCTCTGTCTGCCTTTCCATCTGTGGGTGATAACTGGTACTCGATGTCAACTCTATCCCCACCAACCGGAAAAGATCTTGCCAAAACCCGCGTATGAAACGACTGTCCCTATCACTGGTGATGGTCTTAGGAAGACCATGTAGCCTGAAGACCTCTCTGAAGAACAGCTCGGCCACCTGCGCTGCTATGTAGTGTGCGGGTATGGCAAAAAAATGTGTGTACTTTGTCATTCGATCAATGACGACAAAGATACAATCCTTGCCCTGTACCATGGGCAACCCTATGATGAATTCCATCGAAATACACTCCCATTTCCCCTCCGGAATGGGAAGAGGCTACACTAATCTTGCGGGATGGCTCGTCTCCCCCTTGTTCTCTGGCAAACGTCGCACTCTTGGATATGCTGGAGTACGTCCTCATTGAGGCCCTTCTATGAGAACCTCTCTCTAATGGCCCTATAGGTTTTGGTAAACCCCTAATGGTCGGCTAATGGTGAATCATGTGATGCCTGAAGTATCTTCTTCTTGAGCTAAGATCCCTCAGTCAAGAAGATCTGATCCCTGTAGGAAATGACCTCATCGACCACCCTGTACTTGTCAGCCACCACCTTCCCATCCAAAACCTCACATGAAAATCTGTCCTTGGTGTACCCTACTAAGAGTTGAGCCCTCCAATCTATATCCAAGCTCATAAGAGACAACGTGGCTAGTCTATGTGAAAGGGCATCTGCTACCACATTGTTTTTACCCTTGACATACTTAATGTCAAATTCATACGCTTGGATCTTACTGATCCACTTTTGCTGCCTCTCTTGTAGTTGTTTTTGCTCCAAAAAGGACCTGAGGTTGTTGTGACCAGTCCTCACCTTGAACCTGTTACCCACTAAATACTGTCGGAACTTGGCCAATGCATGCATGATGGCCAACATCTCCTTGTTGTATATAGAATACAACCTCTCGTGCGGAAGGAGCTTCCGGCTCTTAAAGGATATAGGGTGACCTCCCTGCATCAACACTGTGTTGATCCCCTCTCTCGACGCATCACACTCCAAAACAAATGGCTGCAAAAAATCTGGCAATGCAAGCACTGGGAAGCTACTCATAACCTCCTTGAGCCTGTCAAAGGCTCACTGCACTGTATCCGACCAACTAAATGCCCCCTTCCTCTTTAGATCTGTCAGGGGTGCAGCAAGCTGTGGGACACTCTTGAAGAACTTCTGGTAATAAGTACAAATGCCAATGAATCCCTGAAGTTCTGTCATGTTCCTCGGCTCCGGCCAATCTCTGATGGTTGTGATATTCTCCTCATGGATGCTCACTCTGTTTACCCCTATGATGTGTCCCAAGTAAAACATCTCCGTCAACCCAAACTCACACTTGGAGAGCTTGGCGTAAAACTGCTACTCCTCCAAGATGTGAAACACTGTCTCAATGTGTTGGAGATGCTCCTCCTAAGTCCTGTTGTAAATGAGGATATCATCAAAGAACACCAACACAAACTTCCTTAAGTGATTGCGGAAGATGTGATTCATGTAGGATTGGAATGTAGCTGGGGTGTTGGTTAGCTCGAAGGGCATCACCAAAAACTCAAAGTGCCCGTAGTGACACCTGAAGGTGTTCTTGGGAATGTCCTACTCCCTCACAAGAATCTGATGATACCTAGATCTCAAATCAATCTTTTAGAAGAATCGTGCTCCTCTCAACTCATCCATCAACTCATCGGTCCTGGGTATGGGGTACCTATTCTTTAGTGTCTTCTTGTCCAGGGCCCTGTAGTCAATGCACATCCTCAATGTGTCATCCTTCTTCTTCACCAACACCACAAAAGAAGCAAAAGGACTTGTGCTCGGCCGAATGTGCCCAAGAGCTAGCAACTCCTGAATGGCCCACTCAATCTCATCCCAATAGGCCTTGGGATGCCTATAGGGGGTAGTAACCACTGCTTGTATGCCCTGCTCAAGCTCAATGGTGTGCTCAAACCCCCGGTCCGGTGTCTGCCCCAGCAAAATCTCCCCAAACACTGTGGCATACTAGTCAAGGATGGATTGTATCTCTAGGTGCATCGTCTGCCCTATAGTCCCTACCTCTAATACACGCAGCTCCATTGCCCATTCTACGTCTCCCTTCCAGAAGACTGCCTCCATTTGATGAGCTGAAACAGTCTGAGGTAGATATGTGTGTTGTCCCTGTATCTTCTCATGCCTCCCTGTCCTCTCATTATCCCACTCCATCTCTAGGGTCATCTAGTCTGTCATGACCTTCCCTAGAGTGATAAGCCACTAAACACCTAGTATCATGTTGGTGTCCAGAATATTGACCACGAAAAAGTGGTTAGTCAGTGTGTAGGTGCCCATCGTCACTGATAACTCTGGGACATAACAAGCACACACCGTGGTCTGATCTCCTGGGACCAAAACTGAAAATCCATTGAAGCTCTCTGTCTGTATACTTCTCCACTCAACCATTTGTGCATCGATAAAGTTGTGAGTTGCCCCATTTTCAACCAAAACTAATACTCGATGGCCACGTACTATCCCCCATATGCGTAGCATCAATTATTTGGGAACTCCTCGCAATGCTGCAAGGGCCCCTCCAGTTGGTGCAAAAGCTGCACCACCTGCTGCTGGTGGTGGGGGTGACAAAGGATCCTGCATGGAATGATTATCTCCTGCTTCCACATCATCCTCCTCATCCTCTTCCCCACTGCTGTCTGAGAAGACCTCAATAAAATGTGCTTTACCAACAACACATCTATGTCTCGGTGCCCATGGCTCCTGATAAGTAAAGCACAACCGCTTCTTCTTCACCTCTCTCCTGGCATCATCATCAATTTTTGCTCATCCTGTATTCCCCTTTGGAGGTGGAATCCTCACATCCTTCCCCTTAGGCTGGAAAGCCTGTCTCTGGGGGTAAGGTGTCTGGGTCCTAGGTAAGGCATCATGTAAGTCCTGGGTCCTGCTAATAGCATCTTGGAGTGTGGCTGGTCTAGTGGATCTGACTAGACCCCGAAGTGGCTCTCTTAACCCCTCAACAAACATGTAGATCCTTCATGCCACGGATAGATCTGGCACCATCACTAAAACCCTCAAGAAGTCTGCAATGTAGGTCTTTGGGCTCCCAGTCTGTTTGAGCCTCATCAGCTCAACAAAGTGTTGTTTGGGATCCCTCCGGTCAAACCTCTCTATCAATCTCCTGGTGAACTCAGCATATGTTGTCACTGTGGAGTGTCCAAGTGTAACCAACCCATGGAACCACCAGTCCTAGGCCTCGCCATCCAAAGGTAATGTCACCACCTTGATGGCCTCTGTCTCCGACATCTGGTTAAGCTGGAAATAGATGTCCAGCTTTTCCACCCAAGACTTTGCCAAACTGTTTGATGAACCATCAAACATAGGTAAGTGGAATCTACTAGTTGTGTAGTGGGTGTCTCCATCATGATAATGTCGGTATCCTCTATGATGGTCACAAGGTCTACTATCCCATTGGAGCTGAACAAAGTCTCTAAATCAGGGAGCATCCCTAAACTCCTACGCATAGGCTTGGTACTCTGCAAAATAATTGCCCATATGACCGGGCTCTGCCTCCTACTGGGCTCCGGCCCCTGTTTCTGCTCGTAGGAAAGTGGGCATGGTAGAGTGTGTAGGGGCATGTGAGGCCATCTGCTGAGTAGTATCACGCTGAGTGGCACCCTGCTCTGGGAAATGGTGGGATGTACCCGATTCCTCACCAACCTGGAAAACCCATGGTTTCTCACGATGTCCAGCCTCCATCGTTGTGAATCTTTGCCCCATCACCTTGATCTACCTCAATAGATCCTACACTGATTTGAGGAGCATGTCTGCAAATCTCTTCTCGTCCTCATCTGCCATCAGATCTTCCTGCTCTGCGTCCACCACAGGCTCCTCCTATTTTGTGTCCACCACAGGCTCCTCCTGTTCTATGTCCACCACCTAAACATAGTCTCCCTCTCTATAGGTGTTCTCCAGCCTACGCTCAATATCTCTGTATTTCCTACCTCTGTAACAGATGTAGGGCTTCTCCCTCGATGTCATAGACTACTAGCTCCACAGGTTGAGGTAGATCTATGCTCTAAAACCACTGTAATATCCCTTTTTAGGGATATCCCTCAAACACAAGCAAACTCCAACCAAAGATGGATTGGGAGGGCGTTTACTAGATATGTCGCCTCTGAAAAGAGGACGAGATCTGGAGGCTACCTGGCCCTTTCCAGACTCTGTCTAAGAGTATAGGAGAAAAACACACAAGTGGTATAGTAGCTGAGAATCTCAAAGAGATAAAAATAACAGTAGTGCAAAATAAAATAATGTATACATTGAATATAAGCAGATACTCAAGAAATGCAAAGAGAAATTCTAAGCCATTTTATTATACAGAGTAATGGACAGAGTACAAGAGGTGATCAGAAAGATAGCACCTCGGCTGGCACAAAGTAAGTGAAGAAATACACTCAGAATGGTAAGGAAATGGC
Organism: Pinus taeda; assembly: GCA_000404065.3. NCBI lineage: Eukaryota > Viridiplantae > Streptophyta > Pinopsida > Pinales > Pinaceae > Pinus > Pinus taeda. The sequence goes on along the minus strand of APFE031157807.1, from coordinate 7,678 downwards.
CTCTCTTTGAACTGCGTCCAAGCTGCCGGAGAACTGTTGTGTTGTTGCTACTGCTGGAAGCAAGTGAGGATTCAAGGCTATCCCCCTCCTTAGAAAATGTTGAAACTCTGGAATCAACCTCTACTCAATAAACCTAGAAAAGCCCAGAAAGCTTTTCCAAAATAGCTGACCCCCAAAAATCACCCCCTTGAGGATCTACGCTATTCCTCAAGGCTCTGCACTGCCATTGAAGAGAATCATCCAAAACTCTGCCCGCGACTCCAACATGCAAGGGTTGATCCCTTGCTCAATCTCCAAGCTCAAATCCTCCACATAAACCCATTCTGGAGCTCCTACCCAAAGAGACTGCGTCCTCCTCTCTTAAGACTGCATAGTCATAAAAAATGCTCAACTCCTCCTCAACTCCAAAAATCGATCCTCCTACAAAATACTAATGAAACTACCTTGCCCGAGTAGGCACTCGAAGTCCCCCAGGGCTAAGGGTGAGATCTCCAAACGGAGACACTTTATGCACTAAACAGTGCTGCAGAGAGGCTAAACAACCAGCGTGCTCTAAGTCGAAGTGACTAGCTCAAATGCAACATAATCGAATGCCAAAATGAGGAGGCTCTTCTCTCCTTTATAGCATTGGCCTCTCTCAAAACCCTAAGGCCCACCTCCTCCAACGTAGCCTCTCCCTTGCCACGTGCTCCTCTCCATTTGCGCAGTCCCTCCAAGTGTCTATGTGGACCCCCTTCTCTATGTGGTCCTTTGGCCCACTTGGCTCCCTTTTTAAGTTACAATGTTGAGCTACTAGGGAGTGACTTTATTCAAAAGTGAGTTATGTCCCCCTTTCCTCACCTTTTTTATTTATAAATAACTATAGAAGGAAAAATTGAGCAAAATCGAATATTCCAATTAGCCATGGCTAA
>APFE031157806.1:24173-80797 GCA_000404065.3 Pinus taeda | reverse complement strand
AGCTGCGACAAGATCTAGTACTTGTGCATATAGCACCGTCGCTTCCAAGTTTGTACGAACAACCGGGTTGATAAAATGAGAGACAGGAAGCCTCAGGAGTTGTAGCATTATTGCTACAATACTGGAGCTCACTAATGACTGAGAATGGAGAGTTGGTTACAAGCTATTGCATAAGTCTCTATTTTATTATAGGAGAAAGTCCAATAAGCATGTAACCAAGAAAAATGTGAGTATGAGAAGCAAGGAAGCTTTGGAAATGCTAAAATAAAATTGATTAAATATTTAAGACAATCTGTTGCAAATTTACCCTAACGAAACTAAACTTTGTGTGTTTCTTGTAAATGTAAAAATGATTACACAATAAGGGAAAATAGTGAATAGGAAATGAGAAAGTCGACAGTAAATGTGTAACAAAAAAATAAATGAAGCTAATGATTAAAAATGACATTAACTAAGGCTACTAATAGAACCAAATGCTAAAATAACTTGTTAGAAAAAGGTATTCATAAAAACTTCTAATTAACCATGCATGGGTACTATCAAAAGGTAACTTTCAAAAAATGTTGCAAAAATAAATAAAAACTTAACAATAAAAAAAATATAGGAGGGCTTTGAAGCTCATGGGGTGGGCTTAGCCTAGGGATGCTTAGATTTCATTGGAGGAAATAGTACAAGGAAATTACCTTATAGAAGAGGTTTTTAGTGTTATAAAATTTGAAAACTTGTCAAAAATAACTTTGTTACAACATTTGTTTGCGGTAGCAGATGTTTCAGTGGAGCTGATAAGAAACTTCATCACAACTAAAGGTTATGGTGGTTGGAAGTTTTAGGGGATGTTTTTATATAGGTGCGCGTAATGGAAAAATAGAACCAGTGTGCTACAACAGTAAAAGAACTAATGCTATAAATTTGAATAAAAGCATCAGACATGGAAACAAAGATTTGGAGCATTGATGCATTATTTTTATAAAATCATTGATGCTTTAATAATAAAAATGCATCATCTCAGACAATCTGTTATATCATGCATTGGGGCATTGAATGCAAACAACATCAATGTCTGAAAAGTATACTGCCCCAGTGCTTATGTCTACAAAAGACACCTCGACCAATAATTTTTGGGAACGACACTAGGGCATGAAAAAATTTCTTGCAGACCTGGTGCTTTTATTTAAATTTAAAGCACCTGATCTTATGATTTTTACAAAAGCATTGATGTGCTACTAATATGAAATAATTGATGTTGTTAATTTGAATAATGTACCAGAGTTGGAAAAAATATTATGGAGCATTGGGGCATTGATTCTATGAAAGCACCGATCCTTTAAGAATTGCAATGCACTGGGACATAAAATTTATGATACCATGCACGGAGGCATTAGATGCAAATAATATTGGTTCTTACTTTTTTATGAATGGCTCAGTGTTTTAGTTTTCATGAAAGGAACTAGGCCATGGAAAAAATCTTGTCGTAGTGGTGCTTTATGTAATTTACCACACCAGTGCATATTTATTTAATAGTTGCACCAAGATTTTGTATGGGATACCATTTTTTTTTTATTTTTTATTTTTTTTTTCTGAATTTGTCTACTCCTATATTGATACAAAAATAAAATTACAGAGAGGTAGTGGCCTCGAGAAGTCTAGCCCATTGAAGTGGCATGCTCACAATACATTGCTTGAACACTGACCAAAAGACTTGGTGAAGACTGACTAAAAGAGCTTCCATGAAATAGAAAATGTCATTATCGAAGCTGTAGACTAACCAGAGGTATATCTAGACCAAAACAGGTTGACTGGGCTCATACAAGTAAATAGTAAAGCATTACCCATTCAAAACTGGAAACTGACCCAAAAAACAGCTTAATCCGAAACTGATACCCAAAGACACAGTCAGGATAATGCCGCCCACGCAGGGGAAACTGGAAATTTAACATTGGAAAAAAGGACTGAGCCTGAGAACTGTAAATCATACGATGACTATAAACCTGGTGGGAATTGATCATCTTCGAACAGCAGAGAATCAAAAACCAAAAAACGCAGACCTGATTAAGCTACATGAGAGGTGGAAGGCGACTCTTCAACAATACAACACCCATATTTGTAGGGGTCTTCATCGTCAGAGGGATGGCCCTCTTTTCCTGAAGAACCGCCATCAGTAGGGACGCTCAGACCAACTTGAATGTTCATGTCCTGGGTTGCAGATCCACTAGGATCCTTTATCTGTGTATTGTCAATCTAAGCAATACCATGCTTGTCTTCCGCCCTTGTCTCCAGAGACACCCCTAGAGTAACAACAACCGAACCAGAAGTATCCTCTCGAAGCTCAATGGTGCCTAAAGCTATGAAGAAGGAATTACTGAGAGTAGAGGGGAACCGAAAATGAGCGGTGTGAGATTTGGAATTCTGAGAGTGCGCTGCTGTGTTATGCTACCCTCGACCCCGACCACAACCCCTCCTAGTAATGGGATAGTTGTCAGAGCAGAAGTCCGAGGCTTAAAACAAGGAGTCCGAGGTAGAGGAGGAGGGCCAGTGGGTGAGGCGGCCTTAGGAGCTTCCTCTCCTGCAGCTCATTCTCGGGCGCAATCTAGGCATGTTGAAATGAGCATGAAGATCTGAACTGGCAGCAAAACTGTAATGACAGGGGGGGTCTGAAAGGGTTCTAACTTGAGCTTGCAGGGGAGCACTTGGAAGGACTGAGAAGGAGTAGCAGCTGAAATTGCAGAAAGGGCTATGTAAAGCATGAATTCCCAGCGGTAAATTAGCACAGCGTTCCAGAGCAAGACGATTCCCTAGGCTGGCTCGAGAGCGAGGCTCTACGACAGCACTGGAGCAACAAGAGCGCAGGGGAGGAGCAAGAATGAAAAATAGGAGGGGCACCATAATTGATGTAATTGAAAGTTGGAGAGGGGGGAAGAGCTGCATTAATGCGGCATTAATGTTGTTGGCTGAAGACTTTGAAGTTGGCGTTATGCGAGGCCGGATGGTGGTGGTTGTAAGCCACGTGCCAACCCACCAAGTCGCCCTCGTACAGATTGACATGTTACACACCCACATCTGGGAGGGATACCATTTTTTATTATTATAAATATCATTGCTAAAAAACTCGTATTAGGAGTAGTGCAGATTAATATACAATGTCCGAGTATCCATTTTCTTCTTTTTAGAAACATCGGCATGTGACAGTGAAATTATTGTGATTTTTAAAAATTATTATTCATCGAAAAATAGACATATATATTATAACAATATTCATATAAATTAAATTTTTATTAGTGAATTTTCATATTATGTTTGGATTAATTTGTTATATCATCAGATTTCACATCTCTTCATTATAATATTTAATCAGTGGTGTAACATTTCACAATGACATTGGATAACGAAATAGAATAAATTAAAATATATTTTATTACATATGAATAAGAGGCTCTTTGTCATACAAAATGGGATAGTTATTGGTAACCCCTTGCCTTTCATTTGGGACACTATGTCCATTATATTAAAGAAAATGTCTGATTTTCACATACAATTATTTCAAAAAATAAAACGACTTGCATTGATATTCAAATAGATCACCATTCTTCACTGGAATTGTTTTCAGTGCTCGATCTATTTCCATCACTTGGGTTATTTCAATGAATGTTTTGTTTATTTCAACGATTGTTTCTGTCTTCTTCAACTTTCATTTACAATCATAAAATCAAAGTGTAATGAGCGTATCTACATTGGTAAGAATAATTAAATTTGAAATAAATAATATACATAAATGCAAATCGAAAAGTGATGTACCATAGAAAGAATTTAGTCCAAAATTATACACATTATTTCAAAACCAAATCTCATGTTTTCCTTCAACAACTCTTATGTTGGCGCAATTCCATACTTTGTTTACTGCAAGTTTTATATCTTATAATAAATCATAGTTTTAATATAAAGGAATTTGTTTTCTCTATTAATTATAAACTCAGAGAAGTAAAACAACATAGATACTTACAAATTCCACAATCAATTTTTGATATGCCAACATATACTCACAACCCATATCTAACCCAATGTCAATGAATTCTTCAGATGACTCTTCTTTGTATGTTAGCACATATTTGAAGACATTCAAAGATGGTTGTTGTAAAACAACTTGAAATATACAAAAATGAATTCTTAAGTTGTTATAAAGAAATATTAACATTTACTCATAAACATTGATGTCAACCATTTTCTTCCTTGGCATCCTATCTTATGTGGTGAATGGGTTCCATTCTGTTTTCTTTTCTGCAAGAAAATATTTGAAAAGTAATATTTAGTGCTAAATTATTTGTTTATATGTACGTAATAGAAAAATGCAATAGACATTTGAAGCATGTTGTTGTTGAGATGGCTACTCCTGTGATGCAATTATGTCTATTTATGTAACCATCTCCTTGTACATGTTTTTTGGACATTCCTACTAGCATGTTTCAGATATCATCTCATTGATCCCTTGGGATTTTCATAATCTCCCTGAAAAATTAATAAACTATTTTTATATTGATATATGAAAGTTAAATATAACAAAATTAATATTAGTAAATGAATGTTTTGTAGTAATATATACAAATAATTCTACAAAATCATTTTAATAAGGAATATTACTTTTTGAATGATTTTTTTTGTTTTTGTATGTTTTTGTTATTGCAAGTTTGACAAGTCTCATTGACCATTGCTCTGGAAGCGCTTCCTATAGTTTTAATATAACCATGTTCTTAGAATAATTGGACTGATTTCTATATTGTAAGTGGAAGGCATGTCTATGCGTTCATTCTACTGTATCACTCATAGCTTTGTAAAAAACTTCCCCCCTCTCATTTACCTCCAACACCACTCGAGATGAGCTAAGGACCAATTAATCGTCATTTACATGTTCTATAATTTTTTTTAGAATGTCATTCCTTTCCTTGATTATTGACACCTATAGAAAATTAAACATATCTGAATTAATATTGTTTGAAACATGTTATCTAATATTCTTAAGTATATTATTAATAAAAATTGAAAAAAAAAACTCATATTGAATAATGTTTTTTCATTCACCTTATTCATGCCTTGGCAAAATTTTCCATCAATTTTTTACACTCTTCTACACTTAGATAAGGAATAATCTTATCTAACTTCTTCATTTTGTGGTTTCTCATGACACATGATAAATAATACATATAAATTAAGCTTACATATATCTCAAATGTATTAATTTTGTAAAGAATTTACAAAGAACTTGCCTTTTCTACTTTTTTGGGTGTGTTATCATTGTGTTGGTCGGTGTTTTTTCTACTTGACCACTTTTGAGACACTTTTTTGTTAATATACGACCTGTTTCATTCAATACAAAAGCCATTAAATGTATTTTATAAATAAATCACATAATTTTTAGCCAAAAATAGGTATGGAAATCAGTGGGCTTATGTGCACAAATGCACCGGTGCATTTAATTTAGTAAACACACTGGCACATTTAATGCTTGAGCATTAACAATGATTTTTTTTTTTTTTTTTTAAATATATTTAAATTATGAAAGTGCAATATGTAATGATAAAAGCACCATCATCGCAGTAAAAAAATGAAAATACAAAACAATAAACACAAGGTTTTTAACTTAATGGTGTTATTTATCATAGGTGGACCAATGCATTATATTAAACATGGGGCACTGATAAACAGAAGTTGTATTTTTTAAATAGACAAGGTCGATAGGGTTTTTATTTGATTCAATAAGTTGTCCCCATGCTTTACATGTCAAACACCTCATATATAGTAACACAAACCTATCAAATCTAAAATGCCTAAAATTAAAAGTCTTAATTGTTAAGTGGTAGAGGGAGTTCAAACCTAAGGTGAAAATTTGTAGTCACATAAGCAAGAAGAAGCAAGGGTTTAAGGTAATTACTGAACTTATTTAAGTTTTTCTGAATTCTATTTAAATCTAAATAGAAACAAAGATTGTACAATTTTTTATTAGTAAAATCAATAGTAAATTTTTTACTATGCGGGGTCTTTATTTTATTTCTAGATTTTAATTATCTAACAGAAATAATAAAAATATTATTAATAAAATGAACAGTAAAATTAATTTTTTTTGCTATGTAGGGCTTTGAAGGAATCACCATACCTTTCAAATTCTGATCTTCTAAATAGTTTTGTTGTTCCAAAGTATTTTGTTGCTTCATGATGCCTCCCGATATGTCTCTCTTGCAAATCTCTCTTTTAATTTAATCTAACAAAAATTGTAAAAAATATTATTAGTAAAATCAACAATAAAATTTAAAAATTTAACTATGCAGGCTTTTGAGTGAATCACCATACCTTTCAAATTATGATCTTCTGAATATTTCTATTGTTCCAAAGTATTTTGCTACTCTGTAGTGCTCCTAGTATGTTTCTCTTCCAAATATCTCCCTTGAAAGTTGGGAAACATATTGAAATAGTGAATAGCTACTTACTATTCGAAAGACTTTATGAAAGTAGATTTCAAAAAATCAATTACTTCTCCTTTTTGAATTTGAAATAAATAAACGGATGCTTTTTATTTTCACTTTTTCCAAACATCGATGTGTTTCATAGTAAAATGCATCAGTGTGTTTACAGATAAGATGCACTAATTAAGATAACTTTAGTGCGTTAAATTTTTTAACGCACCGATATGAGAGAATTCGTTTTTTTATTTTTGAAATCTCAAAAACCAATGCATTGGTGTAGTTATTATTTAAAGGCATCGGTGTGGTTGGTTTTACAAGATCACCGATATGATAAAAAAAAATGAAATCTTGGAAACTGGTGCACTTATTATTTGAACGTATAAGTGTTGTTATTATTTGAACACAACAATGTGGTTAGTTTTACAAGAGAATCAATATGCTTTCAAAGTTATTTGAATTTTTATTTTCACGTGAAATGGCATATTCATCTCAAATTTTCCTTTAGGATTCATCCACATGAGTTACAATAGTTCATAGTATACATTTTTCGCTTAAAGTCACCTTATTATTGAAAAATGCTTTGAAAACTATATTCAAATTCATATTGTGGTTATATGGTTCTCGAAACTAAATTTAGGTATGTACACAAAAAATTATTGGTGATTTTTCTCAAAGGTAGGGAGAAAATATCATAGTATAAAATGGCCAATTCTTCAAATTCCAACTTGTTCCATATTTCTCAAATTCCTTCGTAGAATTATCCTTTTCCATCTCTAGTAAGTTAAAATTTTATTTATATTTCAATTATCTAGTTGAATTTAATTTTTTTATCCATGTGAATTTGAATAAAAATATATCCAAATTTGCATGATCCTGATTCAAAATTAAGTTCATATGAAAAAAATATTCCACTATTTCAAAAACATTGGAAGCTCTTATTAGGAACATCATACCACAAGTAGTTGGTAGATGAAAAAAGACAATTTCTTCACCATGCTAATTGGAACATGGAATATTCCAATCACAATCCTGAGTCAACGATAGTAATATTTGTTTAGTATAATGTAGTTTCAACAAACCAATTGCATTGTGCTTACTAGTATCGATGATGTACTAATGCTTAATATTTTTTTTAAATTAGGGTTCTAGTGATGATGAATGACCCACTATAACACCCTCCTCCCACATCTACCTAGGCAATCAACCAATCGAGGTAAACATGCAAGGATAAGCCACTATGATATGACTCAACCTGCTAAATCACATTAAGGAAGTGGAACCGATGGAAACACACCATACAGACCTTCAACATCAATATTAGGACCCTCGGGAACTAGCCCAAACTTTCTACCAACCAACCCTTGTGTCCCACTAACATTTTGGACCACTTGACCCTTGAATGCTCCCATGTTATAGACCTCCCAGCGTCCAGGAGGCTCTGGACACTCTCATGACAAGGCATGCCAGCATCCAGGGACTATTCTGCTCAGTTTTGTGCTAGCGTCCATGGGATTTGAGCCACTTTTTCAGGCCCAAAGCACAGGTCAGTGCAAAAAATTGAATGACAGCTTTAGAACAGTAAGATAATAGGTAAATGACAATATAAATTCAATTACCTGAATAATACCTTAACTGGACCCCTACTTTCCATGATAGACATTTCATCAAACATATCATGAATATGTAATCTACAGGTGTAAATAACATATCTGAGAATAAGGGTCTTATATTTAGCTGAGAATCACTAAGATACATTGATGCCTCCACACATTAGATGACATTTCATTCATTAGGTCATAGATACATTTTTCATTCATTTAAGAATAAAAACATGATGAGAGCCATACATAGCTACTTTCGTAAAACACATACATAACCATCATAATAGCAACATAAATACCAATGCCATCATAACCATATGATCCACATATAAACTAGTGTAATACTCATAGAAATACAAGGAGAAATAACCTCATATTAATGATGCAAATTACGAACCCAGGATGGGACTTTCACATTTCACCTGAACGTAGAATGGTTGACCCAAATATCTCTTCAGTCATTCACCACTGTTCCATATTCCAATCCTGAATGTGGGATCTCATAGAACACATTAGTCTAAAACCATCCAAGGCTTCTAGAGGCCATCCACATCAGCCTATCAAAAAGGTGATTCTACCTCATGGTCAGACATCACAAAACCATCATCAGTTTGGTCTTTATCCAAGCCTTCCAGGGCTCCAGATCGTTTGTCCAACCAAGGCTTCCAGGACTAATTACTCAACCCACAACTTATTATGTGCTTCCAGATCATTTGTCCAAGCAAGGCTTCCATGATTAGTAACTCAACCCACCAAGGGGTTCCAGATCTCCTTTTCAACCAAGGCTTCCAGGACTAGTAACTCAACCCAGGTTGTTACAGGGCTTCCAAGACTAGTAACTCAACCCAAGCTAAGGAAACATGAGAACAAACCAAAACAAAAAAAGGAAATAAACCCATGATCTCCATGGCTATCTAGGAAATGGTAAGGATAGGCAATCCTCCATTCCAGTGATAGATCATGAACAATAATCCACATGCATATGTCATGCATGGAAATACTAGTGAGGAAAACATACATGCAACTTGGTACTTGCAAGTTAAATCCATTGTAGCTACTGATCTTGAAGTCCTCTTGTGCTTTCTTGCTCTTCATTTTCGTTCTTGCTCTAAAACTCCAAGTATGCCACACTCTCCAAGAGTGCTCCAAGAAAACTCTAAGTATCCAAGAATGAGAGAGAGAGAGAGAGAATAATGAGTGAGCTCCAAAATTGAACAACAAAAGTATTTATATTGATCCTCAGAAGCCTTTTTATGAAGGAGGCCTCCGTTTTCTTCATTTTCCTCCTCACATGCAACTTGTGACCTTTCACCTCCCTTTTCTCCTAATTTCCATTATTTTCATAAATAAGTGTGCCAAAAATGTCATTTTTCGTTTCCAAGGCCTTATCCATTGCCTTTTCCAATTTCATAGGCCATTAGTAACCAAATGAACACCCACACTAGGATGTCTTGCCCAACATTCAACTTGGAATAAGTGTCCCATCAACCGTGGTTATTATTTTTCCTTTATTTCTTTTATTACATGGAATTTTCACCAAGGCTATTATAGAACCCTCCCCCTTGAGGGAACATTGTCCTTAGTGTTCAACAACACCTATAACCACAATAACTTTGTAAGAAATCATACTACCAATGGAGCTTTATAACTTAGTTTGTTGCAATATTTACAATTATCAACCTACTGAGAAGCAAACCAACAAGAAAACATAGCAATGTAACATCATAATGATATGACACCCATAATGCTTATTATAGCTTTATAACATAGTTAATGGCAGTATTTACATCCATATATATATATACACTAACATCACCAAAACATATACAAAAACACCATACCAATATTTTTTTTCTCAAATGAAAAACAAGGAAGGATACATAGCCCACATCTAATCCACCATCTCCCATGTAGTTTCATCGGGTTCGAAGTGCTTCCATTACAGCTTAACTAGCTCGATTTCTCAGTTCTGGAGAATGAGCACCTTTTTCTGCAATATACACTAAGGATCTGGCTAGAGTTCTCCATCTAGTTCCACCTGCAATACAAACCAGCTAATCACTTGATCAATATATTTAACATACTTCTTAAGAAATGACACATGGAAAACATCATGGAATTTCACTATCGGAGGCAATGTGATTTGATAGTCTACTGGACCAATCCTCCAATAATACTGAAAGGTCCACAAAACTGTGGTGCCAGCTTGTCACATGATCCAATATGCAAGGAGATCTTCCTTGATTTGATGCGCAAGTAAACTTGTTCCCCAATGTGAAACTCCTTGAGCAACTTGTTCTAATCTGCATAAATATTCTTCCTATCCTGTGTTTCCTTTAAATTCTTCTCGATTACCTGCATTTATTATTACATATCTGCTAACATGTTCATTCCAATCAACACCTTGTTAACTCGATCAGCCCAACTGATAGGAGTGTTGCAAGTCCACCAATACAATGCCTCAAACAGACCAGTCCTCAGTGACTCCTAGTACCCATTGTTGTAAGTGAATTCTACTGGTGATGGATACTCTTCCCACTTTCACTATTGATACATCACATAAATAATTGCTTCCAAAACTTGGAAGTGAACTTTGCATCCCTGTCTGACATAATATTCTTTAGAACACCATGCATTCTGACAACATCTCTTATTAATACTTGTGCTACATTACTAGTTCAGAATGTAGACTTCAGTGGAATGAAGTGCACAACCTTTGTCAACCTGTCCACAAAAACCATGATGGAATCATGCTATCTCAATTTCCTCAGAGAACCTTTCATGAATTCCATGGAAATGACCTCCCATTTCCATTCTAGAATCACAATTGGCTATAGCATCCTAGTTGGATGTTTACACTCTTCCTTCACATGCTGACAATCGAAACACCTAGCCACAAAATCTTTTACATCCTTCCTCAGATTCAACCAATAATAAAAATTCTTTACTATGGTCAATGTCTTCTAATATCCTGGGTGACCTGAATATGGTTTCACATGAAACTCCCTTAAGATCACCTTCTTGAGCTCACTACTATCTAACACATATATCTCTTCTCTGAATCGAACCAATCCAACTATTGTAAGGAAATAGTCCACATCCTGTGCACCTTCATCTATACCACAACCTATACTTTTACCTATACCTGTACTACTACCTGTATCTGTACCTACACCACCACATGTAGTTGTACCTATACTTTGTTACAACCTATGCATAATCTCGATATCCCTAACATCCTATTGACCTACCTACAAGATCCTATCCTATAAGTTTGTCCCATAGGAGCTCATAGATGTTAAGTGATTTACCTGTATCCACCTGTTAAGAGCATTTTACACCTTGTTCTCTTTACCTTTATTGTACCTAATCTCGAAATTGAACTCACTGATCGTCGTCAACCACGGAGCCTACCTACCATTCAGGTTTGGTTGGTCAAATAGATACCGTAACCCACTGTGATCATTTAGTAACACAAATCTCCTACCCAAAAGGTAATGGCTTGACATATTCAATGTATGTATGATTTCTTCCTACTCAAGATCAGGTGTGGAGCAGTTCTCCTCATGCTCATTTATTTTTAATGACTCGTAGCATCCCCCCTATCCATCCTACATAAGGAATCCACATTTTCCTCTCTTGCAATCATCTGTGCATACTACAAACTCTTTGCAAGGATCTGCAATCTTTAACGCTCATGCATGTGTCAAAAACTACTTAAGCTTCTCAAAAATAGCCTCACACTCCTTTGTCCACTCAAACTTCTTTCCTTTTCTCTACAATGATGTGATAGGATAAGGAATCTATGAGAATCTCCTGACGAACCTTTCATAATAACCTACCAATCGCATAAAGGATCTCACCTCATCTACAATCCTAAAACCTACCCACTTCATGATAGCCCTTATCATTTATGGATCTACTACAATGTCGTCCTTGGAGACAATGTTATCACTTAAGAAATCTAATGCCAAAATTTCTCATACTACCTTGATGATAAAGGTCAGTGTTAGTCTAAGTTCATTTCGTTTTTTTTTTCCTTAGAGTCTGAGTCTTAGGAGGTCACGAGTCAAGCATGCATTCTTATCTACCACTGGTCACCCTCATTTATCACCGATCGCATAGTCACGTGTTACTTTGTTATCCACCACAAAGCCTTTTATCTAATTGCGTAGCACATGTAACCTTTCTAAAGTGTTTTCGCAGTGAAATAACTCTGTTTAGCAGTTTCACAGCGCAAAAGCCCATTAGGTTTTTTCGCAGCACGATACGTTATTAGGTGATTTCACAGTGCATCATTCAAAATTTAAACTGACCGTGCTGCGAAATTAGAGATTCGTGCATTCTGCAGCGAATCTTTCCCAAATGTCAAATCCGTTAAGTTAATCTATGGCTGCATCATTCTTTTTCAGTTCATGTACTCCATATATCACGTCCCACCACCCATCTCCATTATCACAACCATTAGATACATTGATACACAAGGAATACAAGTTCCAAGGAAAGCCACCTATGCACAAGTTTTAATGATGATTGTAAGCCTTGCATGAGTAACAAATCTGCAAGATTGCAATTTTAAAAACCATAATCTGCAAGATTTCAAATTTAAAAAATATTGTCATCAAGCGAGGTAGCCAATGAAGCGAGGCAACAAATCAGGCGAGGCACAGATTCAAGAGAGGCAGAGTTTATAGTTTGAACAGCGCTAGCATTCCCTGCCTACAGGTCATTGAAACTTCATGGAGGGATTAGTAGAAAGGAAAGAACACAGATCAGGCAAATGCCTGAGAAACGAGCCTGAAGGTTTGGATATAACATTAAAGAACATAGAGGTTGAGAAGGCATTTAAACAAGCTAGATGTTGGAACTTTTGTAAGAATCTACAAGGGGGTCATGCACAAGTGACTAAAGAATTTGCACTGAATTTTACAGGATTAAACTCAAAGGTTGGTATGATGGAATTGCAGGTCTCACCAGACATGATATCCACAGTCACAGACATTCCTAGAGGTTAAGAAAATTGGTTCAAGAATTTCAAATTTGACATGAACCCATGCAAATAGTTTTTAAAGAAGGAATTCGTTAACTCGGATTTGAGCAAGTCTGTTCTTAGGAGCTATGTCAAAGAGTCCTACGCACATTCACTCACCTGCATTCAGAAATACTTGACCTGTGAAGGAAGATATAACAAGGTGTATTCGTACCATTTCAAACTTTTATTCCATTTTATAGGGAAGGCATCTATTGATCTACCTTTTTACTTATTCCGCAGTTTGAGTAAAATGTGTGACAAGGTACAATTGAGAAAAGAGGCTTGTGAAACTTCTTTGTTTCACCATGGCCTGATTAAGTTACTTGTCTTGCATGAAATTCAAAGGGTAGGGAGAGACTAGGATACACTTATATTCATGGCTGGTTTCAAAAGCAAGACCGGTCTCAGCCCTCTAGCTGCAAAATATCTTTCAACAACAGGTCCTCAAGCAGAAACAAGAGCCAAGAGCTTTTCAAAGTTAAAGGCAAGAAAGCAAGTAAAGGAATCCACCAAGCCACTGATTATTCAGGATACACCCCAGCAGTCCCTTAAAGAGAAAATTCAGGATAAAGAAACTGCACATGAGTCAAGCACAGGTGAAGGAGTTCAAAGAAGAAGAAAGAGTAGCCAGATAGCAAAAGAAAAGGGTAAGTCAGTGGCTATTGAAGAAAGTCCTTTTTCAAAGGGAGATTTAAATGATTTATTACAAGAAATTGACATTGAAGAGTCCCCACTGGTTCAAGCTAATTTTATACAGTCAGGAAAAGAGAAGGTTAAGAAGGCCAAAGCCTCAAAGAAACTTAAGTTTGATGATCAAGCTGAACAATTTGTTTTCAAACCCAGGAGACCCATAAGAAGGAATTTAAAACAGGTACAGGAGGTGTCACCAAGGGCAGATGAAACAGGGGAGGAGACACGGATTCATGAAAGAAAAGATAAAGGCAAAATAGTTTCCACTCAAAAAGAAGGCAGTGTAGAAAACTTGAAGAGAAGATTGGAATCTGCCAACTTTGAGATTGCTAGATTAAAGAAAGCTACTAGGAAATTTGCAGCTAAGGAGGCTTATTTTAATCAAATGTAGGCTCGATGGGAAGATCAAACTTTTAAAATCCCTGAAGTGGTTGACTTTAATGTTCAATTCCGTAGCTAGACTACTCCTGCAATAAAAGAAGCTCAATTTATCAGGAAAGTCAATATAAACCTCAGGTCTGGAATCAAAGTACTGAGAAAACAAGTTGAAGACTTAAAGTTTCAATTGAACCAGCAAAAAGGATCTCCATAAAGAGAACCCACTTCAAGTAAGGAGATATTTCAAAATTTTGATAAGTTTTGCTTGGTATAATTTTTCCAAACATTCCCATTCAATTTTTGAAGGTCTTGAGATAGTTGCAAGAATGTTTTAATAGCAAAGTGCTCAAATAGCAAAGTCTTGGTTGAAACTGTGATTTTTTTTAACAACTCAGCAGTTTCGTAGCGCACTACGAAACTTCTGAAGGTGATGACTAAAGCTCAGCAATTTCGTAGCACGCTATGAAACTGCTGAAGCTAAATATCCAATATCAATCAACCAGTTTTGAAACATAAGCAGGAAATTTTGAAAGGTGAATATATACAAGGCATCATCTGAAGCTGCAACAATCAACCAGGTTAAGACAGGTGGAGAAAATATGGATTCGGATCCAACTTTAAATTTTTGTCATAATGTGAGCACATTTAACACGGTTCAAAATATGTCAAGACAGCTTAAAGGAGTTTTTGCTTTTGAATATAAAGGAGGTGGACAACACATCAAGGACGTGGCCATCTGTCACATTTTGGAAAATCAAAGATGAAGGACATGCTTCTTTGGATTCGAAAATTGTAAGGCAAACTAAAGACCGATGAGAAAGGGTAGTTTCCTATATTTCAGGACAATGGAGAAGATGTGGCATGGAAGACCAGCATGGAGTCTTGAACATCCATCACAGCCAAACTGAAAAGAGACTAGATGTCAAAGAATGAGAACCATTATAACCAAGGCTATTATTAGCATAACATGGTGTTAGAATCCTACTTGATTTAGATCTCTGGAAAGTCTAGTTGAAGTTTGTTACATTTAATAGGCAGTTAAAAGTTGAATAGGTGTCATTAGAAGTAGATTTCGAGTTCCCCTCATGCTTGAGGAGGAATCTAAATCAGGTAGAAGAGCTCTATAAATAGGATAAAGAGCAATGTACAAAGGGTTGGAAAATTTATGACAAAACTCTGATATTTGGCTTGTGTAATACTCTGTTTTGGTAATACAAGTTTGGCTTTGCTTCTCAGGACTCATGAGGGATTTGATGTTCAGAATGTGTGGTATTGTTCTTTTCCTAATATATGCAGTGGTATGAATGTGTAATCACTTAGAATTGACTTATAGTGCTCTAATTTCCTGTATACATTCATAGACTGTGTGGTCCCATATGTTCTTGGTATGTTCTGAACTTGTTGAATGTTGAATGCCCTGACTTCTATGTAAGGTTAATACCATTGTTATAATGAAATGATGTTGACTCCATAAGCCCAATGGATAGTTGCTAAATGTGTTTCCACCATTAATATTGTTTACATTTGTTTCACAAGAGTTATCCATCTTAACTATAATAAAAAACATTAACCCTTTGAGAGAGCCCTCTCTGGTTGGGGAGGCTAAGCCTCAACCTAAGGTAGGTCTGAAATAGTTACTTGAAGTCTTCCTGGTCTGCAGCCTTCCAGGGCCTAATTTTGAGATAACAGACAACATGCCTTAACTTATGTACCTCAGTCTGAAAGAAACTACACTGTCCAAGATTAGCATACAACTGATGCTCTCTCAACAACCTAAACAATACTGCTAAATGATCAGTATGATCTTCCTAATTTTTAGAATATACCAATATGCCATCAATGAACACAATAAGAAACTTATCCAAATATGGACACAACACACTATTCATCAAGAACATAAAAGTAGTTGGAGCATTAGTTAAACCAAATAGAACTACAACAAACCCATAATGCCCATACTCGGTTCGAAAAGTTGTCTTGTAAATGTCCTCCTCTTTGATGGGTGCCTGGTGATATCTAGATCTTAGAACAATCTTCGAGAACATTGTTTCTCCCTTGGACTGATCGAACAAGTCATTAATCCTTGGCAATGAATACCTATTCTTGATGGTCACTTTGTTCAACTTCCTATAGTCAATGCATAATCTGAGAGTACCATATTTTCTCTTCACAAATAAGACCGGTGTGCCCCATGGTGACATACTTGGCCTAATGTATCCCTTGTCCAACATTTCCTTCAACTACAGCTTCAACTCCACCAAATCAGATGTGCTCATCCCATAAGTTTCCTTTCATGTTGGAGCTGCCCCTGGAACTAACTCAATAGAAAATATACCTCCCTATGAGGCGAAAACTCTAAAATGTCATGATGGAATACATCCTAAAATCATTGTAGAACTAGGTAGCTACTCAAAACATCTACATCCTCAACTTCCTTACCTTTCTCACTAGAAATGTGCACTATGAATAACATACACCCTTTCTTGGTACTACACTTTGCCTGCATATCTATTACCATCCTAACTGATGTGGCTTTCTTCTTTCCCTGTAAGACTCTAGGTTTTCTATTGTCATCCACACACTCAATGGCTTTGTCATAACAATCCACCTTGGTTCTATGAAGGTATAACCAATCCATGCCTAATAAAATATTGTATGATCGCAATAGTAATACATTTAAATGTGCTACAATAGGAATACCATTCAAATAAAATGCACAAGCTCTTACCCAATGGTGAACTCATTTCTTTGTACTTGTAGCCAACTGAACTAACCAAGATTCTGCGTGCAATTCCTTACTTAAACCACACTTATCCACCAATTCAAGGCTAACATAGCTATAATTAGATCCAGGTTCAATCAAAATAGAAATAACTTGAGCACAAAGCTTACTGTCCATATCAATGATAGATGCCTGATGATTTGGCTATTTGTTATCCAATGTTGTATAGATAAGAGTAATGCTCTAACAAACATCCCCAAAAGTCTGTGCATTTTGTGCACTATATATATGAGGCCTACCCCCTTGATTCTATAGACAATCTCTCCTGCAATGATCCTTTCCACAAGTCCAACACTCTTTGATGGCATTGTATTCTCTTTATTACCTATGTCCTAAGGTCTTACTTGCTTCTTGTCGCATTTTCCTTTATTCTTTGCATTACCTTTCCAACCTGTTTTAGTATTGGATGTGTGTTTCGATTGTTCATATCAATGCTTTAGCTTTCAGATGGCCTCCTCCAATGATGTAGGCTCATCAAACTCAAATTTATCTTTGAATTCCATTTGTAACCCACTAGCAAATCTATGAATCTTGGCCTTCTCCTCCTCGAGGTAAATCACATACCTCAGTGTTACACATTATTTTGTCACACCTCCTGCACTTCCCCGTGACATATCCTCAAGTGCCCAAAACATGACCATCATGCAGTGTACTTATTTAGATATGCAACTCATATCCTCCATAGAACATTGATTTGAAAATGACTTGAGCCTTCCCCTGAAGAAAAAGCTCTAAAACCATGATTTTGAGACTCATCTCTCTTATGAGGTTAAAATTTGCGATGGTCGCTTGTTTCATCATACTTGACCCATGATGGGATCACTCTATTCCCTTGTATTCCTACGATGATCCCAGAAAAGGCAATTTTCCCAAAGAGGATGAGAAGCTTCATGATCTAGAAGCTTCCAGAGCCGTGAGTTGGAGATTGTTTAGCATAGATGAGGTCAAATTCTCCCAACTTGGCCTCTTGGTCTTATCCATATGACCTACCTCCTTGAGATGAGGACCTACTCCTATATTTGGAGAGATCCTAACTCCCTTTCCTATCCTATATGTTCATATTTTCCCATTCACAAATGGTTGGTCTATGTCTATTTGCACCCTTATGCTAATCTTGTGCCTAGAGGCTATTCATTAGACTTGGAGAAGGAGTGTCTGGGGAGTTTCTTGGCTTGGACTTGGATTACCACTCAAGGAGGGAGTTTCAACATCAAGGCTTTGGTTCTAAGCTTCCCTTTATTTCATAATAATATAGAACTGTTGGTTCATCTTCCCAAAATATATATGTTCATGTATTTATTTAGCTTGACATTCCTTGATCAATTAACTAGGTTGTTATTGGATTTTCTATTGGTTTTTGCATGCTTTGTTTTTTCTTGATTACTTGTGCAGGTACATAAACACTGAGAGAAAAAGGAAAAAGTCTGTGACACAAGCAGTTGTAGGCCCTCAGCAAAGGAAATTAGAATAGCATCAGAACAAGTTAGGTCTTCTCTTTCGTTCTACCTTTCAATTATAACCTAGGAAGATGTATAGTTGATTGTCACTTTAGTTGTTAGACCCACTCATTAGGCTAGAGGGATCATCTCTGTCCACAGAGAGGATCAACCTTGTCAAAAAAATGGTGACTCCACTGGAGAGCCTATGACCCTTTCCATTTAATCTTTCACCCTGATCTTTTGTCTACCTTGACCAACCATCAATTTTTTGGCTTGTCTACATCAGTTTGGGTTTATACCATCACTACTTACTGCTTTAGAGTGCTAAGTCTAGATTTTTTTTTTTGTAAGCTAGGATGGTACTCATTCTATTACTTTGATCAATCGAACTTTACAATATATCAAGAAAGACAGTTTAAGCCCGCCCTCTTGGGGAAACCGGGACATAGCACCATCTGAAGTTTTTAATAGCAGTCCAAAAATAATAGGTCCTCAGCCTAGCAGACTTGGCTAAGAAAACTATGCAGTCTTGAGACTTACTGTAACTATTGCTAAAACTATTGGTCTGAATATCCTGATTGTTCCTATCATGCACATGAACAAAACCAAAACAAAAAAACCAGTTGCAATTTCTAACCATCATAAAACTCAGTCGTTGCCACCAGCATTATGCTTGTTTGCAGCTTCCTCTAGTCTGGAATGGTCGCGATTCAGCATCTGCTAGATGGAATCCAGCTGTTCTTCCTGCTTGGTCATAGCTATACGCAGATAGCTCAACTCTCTGCGGATAGTTTGATCACCAAGAGCCAGCTCCGCCATTTCTTTGGCCACATGCTCCATGGCCTTGGCAAGAAGCCCCTTCATAACCCAATAAATATGCAGAGATTGTTTGATTAAGGACATCCATCCTCTGGTATGACCTGGATCGTGGAGGAGAAATTCCAGGTCTTCCATTTCCTCATCCGACTGGTTCTGCAAAGCTTCCTCTTCGAGGAAGTCCATGATTCTGCGCACAGCTGGGTGGGAGTGACAGAGAAAGGCCTGCTCAGCCCGACGGACGCGGAGGTTGGCGATTTCTCTGGGTTTTCTTCCTTTGCCCGAACGCCTGGAGGATTCACCCTCCTCCTTCACCGGCTCACTCTGCCCTTTGCCCCGCTTTCCCGACTGGACTCTTTCATTGTCAAAAGAGATGCTGTGCTTCCTCAGGTCAGAGCGGCGAGACCCCGCTTTCTGATACTCGGGCAAATCAGTCCTTGCCTGCTTCTTAGTCTTTTCATTTGGGGTCTTTTGGAGGCTCCTGCGATTGCTCACACCACGATGACCCAGATCATCCTCCGGGGCCTCTTCCACCTCCTCCGGCGAATAGCGACGCTTTCTCATGCCATAGCGGCGAGTCTTCGAGTCCCGACAATTCCGTTTCTCCGTCTGCTTCTGATCCTGCCCTTCCTCGGCCACATTCTTAGGATAGCACCCACCATCGCGCACAGTCTCCGGGACCCTATCATCATCCGCGTTATCCTCGATCTCCCACACAGTGAAAGGCGGTTCTTCCTGCATAAAAACTTTGCCATCTTGGCTCCTATTTTCTTCCCTCACATTCTGGCGCGCCTCAGCTTGTTTCAATTTTCGTCGGGTCTCCATACTATCCACGGGCCTGTCACGATGATTTCTCTCTCTGCCCGAGGTTGAAACAGTGCTCTGGCGCCTTTCAGTGGATACCTCCGTTCTTTTCCAAATTGAGACCTCGCAGGATGCCGTAACAATCTGCCTACCACGGTTATAAGGCAATTGCCTTTCATCGAGGATACAAATTGGACCGGTTTTCAAGAGACGTCGGTAGATCTCCGTCAGGCCCCTACTCTCAACCATCATATCCGTATTGCTCTTCTCAGCAGTGCTGTCAGGCGCACCGCAACCATCACCTTTCTTAGTTCTGACATTAATTAACTTACCATGTGTGTACTTCTGTTTAACCGCTCCACCCGCCGTCGTTGTACTGCCATCAAAAGTCTGGACTATCAGCCTATATTCCGTAATTATGATCACACCAGGTCCCAAAAGCCCCATATTGTTCAGTCGAGAACTCCACTGACCCCTTCTAGGCCAGCTCACTGATCCGTGCATTGGTATTTGTGGTTTTATCATGATCGACCTTGATAAGGTCCGCCAGCGCCTTCCACTCCTCAGTTCCTTCCACGGCATGCCATTGGATATCGATTGTGGTGCCACGTCCGCTGCAACCCCAATTGGCCAGCCAATTCGCGGCCTGATTCCCTTTTCTGCGGACATGACTGATAATTTTGTAGTCGATACGTTTGAGGAGCTCAGCAATTTCTTTAACTATTCCCGCGGTTCGCCAGCTTTTGGCCACCTTCTCCCATCCCTGCCCATTGTTAAGCCTCCGCAGTATGTCCACCGCAAGTTGCGAGTCCCCAGTGATTTCCAACTTAGAGTAACCATTCCTGATGGCTATCTGTAGGCCTTGATGAAGGGCCCAGAACTCGGCCTCATTATTGGTCATCTGGCCTCCCCAGTCAGCAAAAATCCATCTGACGCGTCTATTGCTGTCTCTGAATATCCCTCCGAAGCCAGCATCGCCCGGGTTCCCTTTCGAGGCCCCGTCAAAATTGAGTTTAACAAAATGGTCACTGGGATAGCTAAACTCTTTTGGGCTTTGAGATCGCATATCCTGGTTGGTCGAACCTTTGAAGTGAACCATTTCAGGTTTTAGGTTTATCTTATTCAGAATTTCTTGTTCCTCCGGATTTGCCTTCCAGTCATCATCCGCCCATTTACTAACAAGGATGGTCTCCCGCATACTCTCGGCCACCCGAGCCCAGATTACCTCCGGATTTTTGGCGGAATTTTGAAATATCCTCCTATTGCGCTCTTTCCATATCATCCAG
Organism: Pinus taeda; assembly: GCA_000404065.3. Taxonomy (NCBI): domain Eukaryota; kingdom Viridiplantae; phylum Streptophyta; class Pinopsida; order Pinales; family Pinaceae; genus Pinus; species Pinus taeda. Next base: position 59,520 of record APFE031157806.1, on the reverse strand, counting down.
AGGATGAAGGGGGAAGTAAGATTCCAGGCCCTCTGGATCACCCTGCAACTGAAGGATTCTTTATTCCAATTGAAAATTAAATCATTAAATTCCCTACTGTTGGTTCCTGGTTTTTTGAACAGTCGTTTGGCAAGCAGCCAGAGTTTCTCTGAATACGGGCATCTGACTAACAGGTGATCTCTAGTCTCAGTGTCATTGTTGCACAGAGAACAGCGTGACGGGCCATTAAATCCTTTTTTCTGGATATGATCCCAGGTTAAGATTTTGTTTTTAGTTTCCAACCAAATAAAGATTGTCACCTTCGGCCACCAGTTGGCCTCCCAGATTATTTTCCATTCGACATTTCCGTCTCCTCTGTTCTGAGAATCCATTAGATAATAAGCCTCTTTGGATGTGAAAGTCCCCTTCATAGAATTCCCCCAACAGAGGATGTCTTTCCCCTGACGAACTCTAATTCTCCTTGTTCCCATTTCTTTCCTGTACCCCTCTTGGAGCTCTGGGGTGAGCTCCCGAGCCCATGCTGTCGGATCTTCCCAGACTCTCCACCCCTCCGATATGTCATTTCCTTTCCAATAGTCCTTTACACTAATTCTGTTTTCTTCCACTCTGCCACGGATCTGGAGGAAGTTCTGGATGCTATTCAAACTTTCACGTTGTTGCCACCGGTCATCCCAGAAATTGGCTTCTGCTCCACCCTGGATTTCCCAGAAGGTATGTTTACCAATCAGGTCTCGATTTTGAGAGGCTAATTCCCAAATGGCGGAGCCTTTGGGGATTTCCTGATGTCTAAGGATATCAACCTGGGAGGCTGGCATTCTATATTTTGTCCTCCATATGGTTTTCTAGAGATCATTTCCACCACTAAGCCATCTCCACCACAGCTTGGCCCCCAGGACCCTGTTGAGAGTTTCAGGATCCCTCAAGCCTAACCCACCTTTCTCTTTTCTTTCAGTTAGCTGACTCCACGAGACCAGGGCCCATTTTTTCTTCTGATCGGATCCGCTCCATATGAATTTCCGGATGATTTCTCTAATTTTAGCACAAACCCCCACAGGGGCAGCCATAATCCAGAGAGGGTAGATAGGGATGGCTTGAAGAACCGACTTAGCAAGAACTATCCTGCCGGCAATGTTAAGAACTCTGAAGGCCCAGTTTGCCACCTTATTGTTAAGTTTGTCCAGCACTCCTTGCCAGTTTTTCATCCTCCTAGAGGTGTAGTCCAGAACATTACCCAAATATTTAGTAGGTAATTCCCCTTTTTTGAATCCAAGAATTCTGATTAAGTGGGATTTGACTTGGTCTATTGTGTTGAAGATAAAGATACAACATTTGTCCTTATTGATTTCTAACCCAGAAACCTCAACAAACAAATCTAGGATTCTTATGAGTTGACGGACTTCTCTAACCGTTGGTTCCCCAAACAACATTATGTCATCCACAAATTGTTGATGAGTTAGGGGCAAGTTGTTTCCCCAAATTTGCAACCCTTTAATTCTGTTAGCTGTTTCTTCTTGTTTGATGAAGTGACCAAGGCCCTCAGCAGCAAGAATAAATAAAAAAGGGGACAAGGGGTCTCCCTGTCTAATACCTCTAGAGGCATTGAAAGTTTTTGAGGGGCTTCCATTAACCAGAACAGAAAAGTGAGAGGAGGAGATCATGTTATGTATCCAAGCAATCCATCTTTGATGAAAACCAAATCGTTCCAGGACAGTTTCCAAGTATTTCCAATTTAATCTATCATAAGCTTTCGATAAGTCCAATTTAATCATCATTCCTTTTTGGTTTTTAACTTTTAAGGAGTGTATAACCTCCTGAGTTACAACAAGACCATCAAGAATCTGCCTGCCTTCCACAAAACCAGTTTGTTCAACCGAGATTAAATTATCCAAGAGAGGCTTTAATCTTTTGGCAATCAGAGAGGTGATCATTTTGTAAATAACATTACACAAAGCTATAGGTCTGAAGCCATTAGCCTCTTCAAGGTTATCTCCCTTAGGAATGAGGGCAAAAAAGGTAGAATTGAGAGCAGGCCATACCTTTTGATTTATCCTTGATTCTTCCACTAAGTCCAGTATTTCTTTTCCCAGGAAGTGCCAGCCCGCTTGGTAAAAGTCCACTGTGAAACCGTCTGGTCCAGGAGCAATCCCCTTTTTCATAGACTTCACAACTTCCTCCAGCTCCTCTAGGGTCACTGCCCGCATAAGAGCTTTGTTTTGGTCCTCAGTGACCAAGCTGGGGATAGCTGAGCAAATCTCTTGAATGGCTCTCATTCTATCTGCTTGGGGTTCTGCCATAATCTCCTTGTGGTGTTCCATCAGGACTTGTTCAATTTCATTCTGCTCAACTACTCTCACTCCATTCTTGTTTTTAATTGATAGGATCCTGTTTCCTTGCCTATGTTTGATCATAGCTTGGTGGAATAATTTAGTGTTTCTTTCCCCTTCCCTTAGCCATTTTATTCTAGATTTTTGACACCATAGGATCTCCTCTTGTTTTCGTCGTTCTTCTAATCTGCCAAGGATGGCCCCTTCTTTATTGATGCTTTCCTCTGTTCTTCCTTCTAATATTATCTTCTGCTGAATATCCTCCATTTCCTTTTCTAGTTTTTGTTTATCTTCCAGGATATTGCCAAATTCCTCTTTATTCCATCTTTTGATTTGGCCTTTCAACGATTTCAATTTCAATTGGAACGTGTGCATCCTGCATCTGCCCTGACTAGTGCAATTTCCCCACCAGTCCTCAACTTTCTTGATGAAATCAGGGTCCCTTAACCAAAAGGCTTCAAATCTGAAGGGCCTTTTCCCCTGAATTCTCTTAATGTCAATTTCTAACCGGATCGGCCAGTGGTGTGATCCCAAAGAGGGTAAGATCTTAGCCTCCACAAAAACATCCATCTTCATGATGGCTTCCGACACTAAGAATCTATCCAGTCTAGAAGCAATTTGGTTTTTGCCTCCCCTTCTGTTGTTCCATGTGTAGATTCCATTGATACTTTGGATATCCACAAGCTTGAGTTCCTCAATCAAATCATTGAAGCTATCCATGAAGTGATCCCTCCTCCTAAGCCCTCCTTTTTTCTCGTCCAAGGATCTGATCAAATTGAAGTCCCCACCAATGATCCAAGCCGCTTCCGGATAGAGTCTGCGGATAGTTTTGAAGCTATTTATGAACTGTTCCCTTCTCCCCGAGGAGGGGGGGCCGTAGACCCCTGTAATAATCACCTGTTGAGGAGTTCCAACTATCCTACCTAGGCCATTAATAGATCCATTCATACAGGACCAGTTGTCTAAGATAATTTCATTGGGATTCCACAAGATTGCAATACCTCCTGCAGCCCCTATTGCATCTTGCCCAATCACTTGATATGGGAGATTACTTTTATCTATAATTTCTGCTAACTGTGTCACCAAAATTTTTGTTTCCTGTAAGATCATGATGCTAGGCTTCTCCTTTTTCAACTTATCCTTTATATGTCTCTGCTTACCTCTACTATTCAGGCCTCTAATATTCCAGCTGATGACTATCATTTAAAACTTTTTGTAAGAGGGGAAAAATACCTCCGACAGAGGTATCACTTTACCTGAGTTTATCAAAACCTCTCCCACTGTCTGAATCGTCTCACTCATTGGTTTCCGGCCTCGTTTCCTACTATTTTTGCCAGAGCTGCCCAATCCTTTATCCTCACTGTCCTTCTCGCTTTCTGTCGTGGCTGGTCTGTTTGGGGGTTCTCCTTTTTTCTCTTTGTATTTCTGAAAAACTTCTTTATATAGTTGTTTTTGTTTTTCAAGAATGAATCTGCTATCCAGATATTTCCATTCCTGGAGTAGCTTTCTCATGATTTTTTCCTCTTCAGCTTCGTTTTCTGTCGGGTTTTCCACTTCCATCCTAGATGCCTATTCTGCTTTTGTTTCCTTTTCCTCCGGTTGTTCCTTGCCCGATTTCTTTAAATATTTTCCTTTTTCTTCTCCTGTGATATCCATGGGGGTATTCTCTGGACCCTCATCATCTTCCAGGTTTACTTCGTAGTCTTCGTTTTCATTTCGCAGTGCCTCAAAAGGATTTCGATTGCTTGTTTGGTTGAACTTCTTCTGAGTTTGGGGTTTCGGTCCTTCCTTGTTCTGTTTTCTCTTCCTTACTACCTGTTGGAAGCCTCTCTCCGAATCCTCCATCCTTACAGTATTTCTCTGTTGGGCTACCTGGCTCTTCTTGGTTTCTTCCTCTTTGTTCAAAGGGCATTGCCTGTATAGGTGGCCATATTCATGGCAGATGCGGCAACGGAAGGGAATATGTTCATAATCAATTGGCTGTTTCCAGACTGTATCATGATACTCTACTTCAACATTGTCTGGGAGAGGCTCTTCCAGATTTATGTAAACACATATTCTCGCATAAGCATTATACTTACCTCTTTTTGTAACCTCTGCAGTTTTAACAAAGCTCCCAATCGTGTTGCCAATCCCCTCCAAGATTTCAGGGTCCCAGAACTCATCAGGAAGCCCAAATAATCTAACCCAGACCGGTGTGTCCATCATGGTTTCCTTTTCTGGGTTGTATCTCTCTTCCCAAAATTTCATGAACAGGCCAGCATTGTTTAGGAAATAAGGTCCCTCCTCGAAGATCCTGTTCTTGTCTTCCAGATTGGAAAAGATTGCTGTAAAGAAACCTTGGGCTCCTAATTTGAGATCTACCTTTCCCCTAGGTTTCCATCTCTGATCAATCCATCTGTAGAGTTCCCGCTCAGAAGGCCAGTACCCAACGAATCAGCATATTAAGGCATGATCTCGCATGTAACAGCTATAATCCTCCAGTTTGTTGTTTGGAACAACATACCTTGGCTGATTTTGAGCCCTAGGAAGGCATTTTCCTCTCATCCTTTTCTGCCACAGGTTGCCCATCACTGGGGTATGGGTTTCCTTTCCAGTATGATGGTCTCCTCCTAAGCTTGTTTCTCCTATTACCACATTTCTGAAGGAGGGGATCTCTCCCCCCCCCTTTGGTTCTCCCATTCCGATCAGGTCGACAACGGGTGGATAAAAAGTAGTATTGTCTTTTGAAAACACCCAAAAACCTGACTTACCTGCCCACCGGAGATCGCTGATCGTCCGAGAAGCTCGCTGAACACCTCTCAGAGCTGATCAGTCTGCTGCTGCGGGAACAGTCACGGGATTGTCCGAGTGCTAAGTCTAGATTGTTTCTTGGAATATTTTTAGTTTTTTCCCATATTTCTTGCCCATCATGGGTTTAGCCTTAACAATTTTGATTGCATTGCAGTTTCTACCTTTACAGTCATGATGAAATTTTTTTCTTCATTATTTGGTCGCATTGAAGTCATCACTATTTTTGCTATACAAAGTAGTTATGCCATCACGGGTTTGCCAATGCAAACTAACAATAATCGCGGGTTTGGGTATATAAAGTAGTGATGATCCTTGAATGTGAGAATTCTTTAGGTTTCTTCCTAAGAATCCAATGTGTCTTGGCCCCTAAGGTCTTTCCCTATCCTGTATGCTTGGATTTGTCAGTTTTGGATTGATTGTCTTCATTAATTTGCAAAATTTGTCTCATTGGCTTCGAAGTGAAATCTTACTGAGTTGTAGAGTTACTGGTCAATTGGTCATTTCTTGTTGCTTGTTGGTTTCATTGAGATGTTGGTTTTTCTAATTAATTGAGTATTGTTTTATGTGGAAATCATTGAAAACATCATTTTGCATCTGTTTTAGCTTGTATTTTGAAATTTACTTTTCGTGAAAATGCATTAGATTAGTTGCATTGAGAAGTTATTTTTTGAGATTCATCATTGAGAATAGATCACATTTTTCGATGATTGAAAGATAAAAATTGTATTAGGTGCATTAAGTCGTTCAAAATGAAAAGAAAAGCATAATTCATATAAGTGCATCTTTGTAAAGTCAAAATCATTTTGCTTTCGAAAAGTTGCATTTAGGATAATGAAAAGTGAAAATATTTTTTACTTTTGGCATTGTGTTTGGAAGACGAAAATGAAATTTAGTGGAAGGAATTTTGCATGATGTATTTTATTTGATGCATTATTGATTGAAATGTATTCCCTTGGTTAGTCTAGCTTTCATAGAAACAAAAGTTGTATTTTTCTCATATAGTTGCATCTTAGATGTTCAAGTGACATTGTGTTGAGCCTTAAAACCAAAACATAATTTCAAGGTCAACTTTAGAATCTATCAATTAATATAAGGAGCATTTGAAACATTAATGCTTCATATTTATTGGTCTAGGTTAGATACGTGTTCTGACATCTTTAAAAATTAGCAGTTCTCATTCACTTTGGCATTAGACAGCGCTAGCATGGACTTGTGCTCCCCATACCATTGCGTATATAAATGAAAACCCTCATAGGCTACAAACCTTTATCCATAGGAAGCCGAGTCTACCGCCCTGTAAACGTGATACACCGAACACAGCTTTTGGGGAGATTTCCTACATGTACGTCAAGTACTTGGTAAATTTATTTGCTAAAGTGTATATTGTAGTTCACGGTTACTTGGTACTCCTTTTACCTAGATTCACCTCAGTAGTCATTTCGATCTTTTCTGACTCTTTAAATTTGAAAAGATCATCAAGCAAATTGTCCTTTCAAGCTCGCTAAAACAATGAAAGTGACTAGAGTCACCTTTTCGTCCTTTTCTCGACTCTTAAAACATGAAAATGCAAATTTTTTCTTTCAAATTCTAAAATTAATTGACTACGGAACAACATCCTTCTTGTGGAAATACTCCTTAAAAGATCTTAGGTTGATACCAATGGCAATATTTCCTAATTCTACCAGTCAAGGAAACCCCTCTTATGCGAATCCTAGTCATTTTCCTTCCTTTGGAAATATTGTTGTTTCTTATATGGCAACATTGTCCCTTCTTGGATTGACCATTGGTCTTCCAGTTCGGTTATTTTAGACCTCAGTAATTCTAAGTGTCGAAACAAATTTTCAACCAAGTTCTCCTCCACCTGAACAACATCAACCTCATGTTGATCCTAGAGTTGACCCCTTGCCTTCTTTGCCTATTTCTTCACCCTGTTCTTCCTCTTCGACTGGTGAAAGTCTAGATTCTGGATTCTAATGACCAGGAAGCTAAGAAGTGGAAGAAGAGGCTGAGGAAGAAGAAGCAAAATAAGCAAGGGGGCAACCAAGTAGCCATTGCTACATATGCAACTAATGAAGAAAAATCTTCCAACTAGCCCCGAAAAGTAAAATTATCTTACATGTTATGTAAGGGTGACCACCTTCTTCGAAATTGTCCTGGTATTCCCAAGGTCTTAGAAGTGTGGTCCATAGGTTCACATTGACCTTTGTCATCAGCCTCTGGCGATCATGCTGGTGACAAACCCTCAACTAGTAATAGTAAACCCTATGGGAAAAAGGGAAAAGTCAAATATCCCTATAAGTTGTGTGAAGGTAATCATCCTATTCATATTTTTCCTCTTATGGATGAAGCTTCCAAAGAGTTGGAAAACCTTATAGCTTCTCAACCTCTTCTTTTGATTGGGTATTGAAAGCTTTCCCTTGACCCTTCACTTGTTGATCTAGTGATTGATCAAAAGTAATCTGTGGTCAACCACGATCTCTTGGAAAGTGAGTCTTGTGAGTCCATTTAATAAACCATTGATTGAGAAACTGGTGGACTTGACCCCACATTCAGTTAACCGTAGCTTTCGAGTAGAAAGTGAACCTCATAGTACTCAAGTTCTTCTAGTTTCCTCAGTTTTGAATGAACTGGAGGTAAATCCTCCTATTCCCAAGGTGCATGAGAGAATTTCTATTGTTCCCATCGAGAAAGTGGGTAGCTCTCACATTCCTATGACACCCCCTCTGAGCAGTTTGAAGCACCAGATATATTGTTGAAATGATGCTTCTGAGAACTTTACCATGAAAACACCTGCAATATGATCTGACTTGGAATATATATGCAAAAAATATTCCAACATTCAGACTTGTCTTCACCACAGAGCTTCAAGAACTAAATGGTTCATTGGACAAAAAAACTTTTGTGCTATGAAAGTTAGTGATTCATAGGCTAAAATTTACCAGTAGATTCCCAAAATAGATAACCAAATAATCATCAATTCATCACTATAAATTATATGACCCTAACAATATGTAGTGGATTTCCAATGGTAAATGTGTTGTTGCTTCTGTATCCCTTCAATTATATTGGAGGTCAACAAGGAGCCTTGGTTTGTCACCAATTCTCTTGGAAAACCAAACATGTAGGATATATTTTCCCTTAAGAATTCAAGCACTTTCTTTTATATTTCTACCTTCAATGCCTTCACTTTAGTCCACTTGACTTAGTAATCAATGCATACAATGGCATACTTTTTCTTCTTTTATGGGGAATCAATGGCATTAATGAATTCCATGCCCCATTTCTCAAATGGCTCAAAATAAAAATAAAAAATTCAAGGGGAATTTCATCCTTCTGAGTGTGCTTTCCCATTTTTTTGCACTCATCACATTATGCAATGTATCTTTGGACATCCTTAAGGAGGGTTGGCCAAAAGTAATCTTCTTGCAATATTTCATAAGTTTTCCTCTTTGCAGCAAAATGACCCCTCATGGTTCATCATGGCAAGATGAGAGGATTTCATAGACCTCATCCTCCCTCAAAAATCTTATCAGAATCCGATCAAGGCCCAACTTTAAAAAAAATTCCCCAATCCAGGTTTAGGAGGCACTTTTTTCTAACAATCTTACTTTTCTCCTTCGAAGATAGGTGAGCAGGTGTAACAACCCTAGTGAAAATTCCATGTAATAAAGCTCAAAAAGAGGAAATAATCACCATGGTCATGGGACACATATTCCAAGATGAATGTTGGGAAAAAAACATAGTGATGGGGATCACTTGTGATTAATTAATGGCTATGGAAATTGGCAAAGGAAATGGAAAAGGTTTTCGAAAGGCATGAGGTATTAATTGACATTTTGTATATGAAAACAATGGAAATTAGGAGAGAAGGAATGTGAAAGATCATAGGTTGCAAGTGAGGAGTAAAATGAAGTAAAATAATGGAAAATTGAAGAAAATAGAGCCCTCATTAAAAAAAGGCTTATGAGGATCAATCGATAGACTTTTTTCATTTTAGTTTTGGAGCTCTCTCTTTATTCTCTCTCTCTCTCATACTCTTGGACACTTAGAGTTTTCTATGAGCACTCTTGGAGGAGTGTGGAATACTTGGAGTTTTGGAGAAATAAGGAAAAGGAAGAGAAGGAAAGCTTAAGAAGACATCGGGATCAATAACTACAATGGATTTTTCTTATAGTTAACAAGTTGCATGTATTATTTCCTTGCTATTTTTTGCATTCATGACATATGCATGTGGTTTTTTGGTTATGGTCTATCATTGGCATGGAGGAATTCCTATATTGACGACATATTTTCTTAGTATTTCCATTGCTTGGATAACCATGGTGTTGTGGGTTTCTCCCCTTTTGTTTTCTAGTTGGTTCTCATGTTCCTTTGGTTGTGGGTTGAGTTATTAGTTCTTGGAAATCTTGGTTGCACAAATGCTCTAGAAGCCCTATAACAGCTCGGGTTGAGTTACTAGACGTGGAAACCTTGATTGAAAAAATTCTCTAAAAGGCCTTGGTAGATTGATTTACTAGTCCTGGAAGCCTCGATTGGAAAAATGCTCTAGAATCCTGATGACAAATGTGGGTTGAGTTACTACTCCTGGAAGCCCTGGTTGGAACAAACGCTTTGGAGCCCTAGAAATCTTTGGTAGAGACCACCTTGGTGATGGCTAGTGATGTCCAACCATGAGTTGGAATCACTGGTTGAGGGTTGAGGCGGTTTTGCCTCTGGATTCCATGGTTTGGTTTTGTTGGATGTGTTCCATGAGATCCCACATTCATGCTTGGAATATAGCATAAGGGTGACTTATTGAAAGAGAGATTTGGTTCAACCTAGTCTATGGTCAAATGGCTCGTGGAATTCCCAGACCTAGTTGCCTTTTGCATATGTTAATAAGATATTTTTTTCTCTTGTATTTGATGGGTAAATATACTTGTTTATATGTGATTTTTATGGTTGTTATATCCTTGTTATTTATATTGGTTATATGTTGGTTACAAGAATGTTTTATGACAATGATAATGTGTGGAACTCATCATGTTTTGATTTGTAAATGAATGAAAAATGAATATATGACCTAATAGATGATAGTGCGACTAATGTGACAAGGTGTTAATGCTTCTTAAATATTCTAAGATAAGTATGAGACCACTATGCTTTGATCTATTGTTATGACCTGTAGAATGCATATTTGTGACATGTTTGACAAAATTTCTGTTATGGCTAGTAGGGTTACAGTCAATTATTTGTTCAAGTATTTTCATTAGCATCATTGTTTTGTTGTTAATTTTCATTCTTGAAGGTTTCATGGAGTTCTTTCCAGTGGCCTGAGTCCTAGCCCTGAAAAAGTGGCACAAAATCCAAGGTCATTGGCTCTAAACTAGCTAGAAAAGTCCCCAGTTTCTTGCATGCCGTATCTATGAGAGAAACTAGAGGGTCCTAGTCACATGCATGCCCATGTCATAGGACCAACTGATGCCCTGGGTCAATAAAATTCTAAGTTGTCTCAGGGGTTGATCACTTGGAAGGTTTGGTTGGCTCCTATAGGTTATGTGACGTGTAGAAGATCAGAGTGGATATGTTTTATTAGCTTAACTTTCTTAACTATACATGGGGAGTTGAGTCAAATTATAGTAGCCTCTCTTCACATATTTACACCAGTGAACTCGTTAACTTGGGTAAATGTGGGAGGAGGGTGTTACAGAGTGGTATCAGAGCATGGTTGACCCCTTCAACTAGATGAGCAGTCTGTTGGTCATGCATTCATGTCGGTTGCATATATGTTTTCTATATGCTTGTGGTTTATGTGCTTGTTGTAAATGCATGGCATTGGTCATAGTTGCAATGGTGTCAGCGTGTGGAAGTTGATGGTGCTGTTGTTGTATGTGGTCGTCATAAGTGTATGCAAGTTATGTATTGGTTATGCATGTCAGTCCTTATATATTGTTATGTATACATTGATATAGTTTTAGCTGTCATGCATGAGGTCATGGTATGTGGTTGGTATGGTCATGCCTTGATGACTGGATAATGATTGAAATGACGATTAAATGTTGATATGATTATATATATATATATATCATATTATATATATATATATCTATTATATATATATATTTAGAATTGGTTTGTTCTTACAGATGAGATATCCTTCCCTGAACAATACTGAGTTACTTTGGTTTTTTTATGATTTAGTTTAGCTATGATATACCTTTTAGGAAGAAAACAACAAATATGACTAGCAAGATGGTAGACTACAGTTCCTGAGACTCTCCCTATGGATCATAGGAGCAACATGATGTTGGGAATTCTTATGACTTAGCAAACATATTGAGAAGTTTGAAGGCAGAAATAAGAAGTTGTAACAAGATAATGAGAGAGTCATTTACGAACATGAGAAACAAGTAGAGGTTAATGTAGTAATCCTTTATATTTTGTTAGAATTGCAGAGGTCGGAACCACTTCAACTCATCCATGGGTAGGATGATAAAACTAATGGGGCATATGGAAGTAGATCAACTGGTTGGCATAAGTGAGATAAAGATGACACGATTAGAGATGGCAAGTTCTTGGATACTCTAGTTAAGAGAGGTGATGGAAATAAGTACTATTCTAGTTTTGGTTCTAACAGGTAACATGATTGTCATCATTTTCATACTTACAGAGGGAGTAATAGAGGATATTTGTGAGATGATTTCAAGAAAACAAAGCCACCTACATTCGACGGGGAAATGTAAAAGTCGCGGGATGCAAAATCATGGTTTCTTGGTATGAATACATTCTTTAGGTTGTAGGATTACACCAAAAACATGAATGCCAAAATAATGACATTTAGTCTTAAAGGTAAAGAAAATATCTGGTGGGAATATGTAAAGAATGTAAGAGGTATTTATGAAGAGTATATAACTTGGAGTGAGTTCAAAATACTTGTCAAAAAGAAGTATTTTCAGAGAGATATCATGATGATAGAGAAAAGGCATTTTATGATCTGAATATGGGATTTATGACCGATGAGGAATACACTACTAGATTCTTGGAGTTATTGAGGTGTGTGCCTTACCTCAAGGAGGAGAAGGCCAAGATTCAGATATTCATCAATGGGTTTCTGGTAGCATTCAAAGACATGATTGAGTTTGATGAGCCTAGATCATTAGAGGAGGCCATCCAGAAGTTAGAGCATTATTTTGAGAAATAAAATTGCAAATATGAGACTAAGAAGGAGTAGAAATTTAAAGACAAGGACAAGAAGCGAACAACACCTAAGACACAGGTAACAAAGTGAATGCAGTGCCACCTAATAATTTCAATGCATCTAACAAAGGACAAAGATTTTAGTCTAAGGAGAAGAATAAGGGTGATGGTTGGAAACCCTTGTAGTGTTAGACATGTGGAGGAGAACATCGCAGGAGATATTTTCCATAGTATAAGGGTGTTAGGCCTCATATTTATAGTGCATAGGATGCATAGATAGTTGGGGATGTTTGGAAGAGAATTCCATGGATCTATGCAGTATTGGAGAATAGGCAGGTAGATCACCAAGTATCTATTATCGAGGTGGACGATAAGCTTTTTGATCAATTTGTTTCTATTTTGATTGACCCTAGATCTAATTATAGTTATCTTAACCTTGACCTAGTGGATAAGTGTGGTTTGAATAAATAAGTGCATATGGATTATTAGTTAGTGAAGTTGGCTACAAGTACAAAGAAGAGAGTTCATCATTGGGTAAGAGCTTGTGAATTTGAGTTCAATGGTATGCCTACATCAGAACATTTGAATTTATTGCCATTGGGATCATAAAGTATATTGTTAGGTATGGATTGGTTGTATCTACATAGAACTAAAGGGGATTTTTATGAAAAAGCCATTGAGTGGTTGGATGAAAATGGAGAAAAAAGTCTTACAGGGTAAGAAGAAGGTAACACTATCCAGAATGGTTATAGCTATGAAGGCGTAGTGCAGCTGCAACGAAGGGTGTGTGTTGTTTGCAGTGCATATTTCCAGTGACGAAGGTAAGGAATTTGAGGATGTGGATGTCTTGAGAAGGTACCCAATTCTGCAACAGTTTCAGAATGTGTTTCCGACATAGATTTCATATTTTTTGCCTCACAGGAAAGTGGAATTTTCTATTGAGTTGGTACAAGGGGCAACACCAACATCGAAGGCACCTTAGAGGATGAGCACACCATAGTTGGTGGAGTTGAAGTTGCAGTTGAGTGAGATGCTTGACAAGGGATACATTAGGCCAAGTGTGTCACCTTACGGTGCACTAGTGTTTTTTGTGAAGAAGAAGGATGGTACCCTCAGGTTATGCATTGATTACAGGCAATTGAACAAGGTGACCGTTAAGAACAAGTATCTGTTGTCAAGGATTGATGACTTGTTTGATTAGTTGAAGGGAGTAGTAGTGTTCTCGAAGATTGATTTGAGATCAAGATATCATCAGATACATATTAAGGAAGAGGGTATTTACAACACTACTTTCTGGACCAGATACAGAAATTATGAGTTTGTTGTAGTTCCATTTGATTTGACTAATTCTCTAGCTATTTTTATGTGCTTAATGAATAGTGTGTTTTATCCTTATTTGGAGAAGTTTGTTATACAATATTCATTGATGATAAATTGATATATTCTAAAAATCAAGAATAAAATTTCGAACATTTAGCAATAATATTAATATTGTTGAGAGAACATCATTTGTATGCTAAGCTTAGTAAATGTAGTTTCTTTCATACAAAGGTAAACTACATGGTGCATGTGGTCTCCAATGAAGGCATATCAGTGGATTCAGAGAAGATAAGGGCTATCATCGAATGGGCATCTCCTAGGAATGTGGACAAGGTAATATCATTCGTGGGGTTAGCAGGTTAATAATAGGAGTTTCATCAAGAACTTCTCTCACAGTTCTTATCCTATTACATAAGGTAAGAAATTTTAATGGACAGAGGAATGTGTGGTAAGTTTTGAATAGTTAAAGGAGTTGTTGGTAGATTCTCCAGTATTAAAGAATGCATATCTGGACAAAGCATTTGTGGTATGTACAAATGCTTGCAAAAGAGGACTTGGTGGAGCCCTAATACAAGAAAGGTAGGTAGTATGCTATGAATAAAGGAAATTGAATGAGCACGAGTATAATTATCTGACACATGATCTTGAGTCAGTAGCAATCATCCATGCTTTAGAGATGTCGAGGCACTATCTTCTAAGTAAACGATTCATCTTGATAAGGTATATATTTGACCAACTGAATTTCAATGCCAGGAAAGCTAGATGGTTGGACACGATCAGTGAGTTTGACTTCAAGATCAAGTACATTAAAGGTAAAGAGAACAGATGCTCTTAGTAGGAGGATACAGGTAAATCACATAGCAGCTATGAGTTCTTATGGGACAAATCTACAGGATCGTATCTTGCAGGAAGATTAGCAGGATGACAAGTATGGGGAGTTTATGCACAGGTTATAGCAGAGTACAAGTATAGGTACATGTATAAGTATAGGTACAGGTACAGGTACAGGTGCAAATATCGGTGTAGAGGATGTGGAATATCATCTCACAAAAGATGGCGTGGTCAAATTTAGGGATAGGATAGATGTGCCAGACAACAGTGAGCTCAAGAAGCTTATCTTGAGGGAATTTCATGCTAATCCATATTTAGGTCACTTGGGATATCAGAAGACATTGACATTGGTGAATAAGTTCTACTATTGGTATAACTTGAAGAAAGAGATGGAAAATTTTGTGGCTATATGATTGGATTCTCCACAGGTAAAAGAATAATGTAAGCATCCAGGTGGATTGCTTCAGCCTATTATGATTCCAAAGTGGAAGTGGGAGGTCATTTCCATGAACTTCATTATAAGTTTTCCGAGGAAATTTACACAACATTATTATATCATGGTTGTTATGGATAGGTTGACTAAGATAGTGCACTTCCTTCCAGTGAAGTCTACATATTCAGCTAATGATGTATCACGGGTATTCATCAGAGATATAGTGAGGTTGCATGGTCTACCAAAGAATATTATGTCAAACAAGGATGCCAAGTCCACCTCTAGGTTCTGGAAAGAGTTATTTGCAAGTTTGGGTACACAATTTTCCTTTAGCACAGCTTATCATCCACGTATAGATGGACAGATAGAGAGGGTAAGTACGATTTTGGAGGACATGTTAATAATATACGTCATGCATCAGTAGAAAAGGTGAGAAGAGTATCTTCCACTGGTTGAGTTTAATTAAAACAATGGGTATCAAGAATATTTGAGGATGAGTCCATTTGAGGCATTGTGTGGGTGGAGTTGTAATACTCCTATCAGTTAAAGTGATCTAGTGAAAAAGGTGTTTATTGAACTAGATATGTTGGAAGAAATGGAAGAGGAAATGTAGGTAATAAAGAAGAATCTAAAGGAAGCACAACATGGATAGAATATTTAGGTAGATCACAACAGGTTTTTTAATGAGTTTCATGTTGGGTAATAGGTGTACTTGGGTTTCAAGCCAGAGAAGAACTCCTTGAGGATTAGATCATGTGCCAAGCTAGCACCTTATTTTTTTGGACCTTTCAGGATTCTTGAGAGAATTGGACCAATAACCTATTGAATTTCACTTCATCCGACAGTGAAATTCCATGATGTTTTCCATGTGGCATTGCTTAAGAAGTATGTTAAATATGTTGATCATGTGATTGGCTGGTCTATATTGCAGGTGGATCCATAAGAAGAATTCCAGCCATAACCATACTACATTTTAATGAGAAAGATGCTCATGCTTCAGAACTGAGAAATTGAGCAGGTTAAAGTGGAGTGGAAGAACTTTGGTCCCAATGAAGCTACATGGGATATGATTTCCTTTCTAGTTTTTGCATGCATGGAGTATGCATGTGGTTTCTTGGTTATGAGTTTTCATTGGCATGGAGGAATGATTAGATTTACGATGGATTCACTTAGCCTTGCCATTCCTTGAATATCCATGGTGTTGTGTGTTTCTTTCCTTTTGTTTTATTGATGGATCTCATGTTCCTTTCCTTGTGGATGGAGTTACTAGTTCATGGAAGCCTTGGTTGGACAAATGCTTTGGAACCCCTTGGTGGGTTGAGTTACTAGTCCTGGAAGCCCTGGTTGGACAAATGTGCTGGAAGCTAGGCAATAACTTAGGGTTGAGTTACTAGTCCTAGAAGCCCTAGTTGGAACAAATGCTCTGGATCTAAGGACAACTTGCATAGATAACAATATGGTGAGGTGGAATCACTAGTTAAGGTTTGAGGGGGTTTGGTCGTTAGATGCCCTGGTTTGGTTTTGTTGGATGTGTTCCATGATATCCCACATTCATGCTTGGAATATGGCACATGGGTGACTGGATGAAAGAGATATTTGGTTCAGCCCAGTCTATGGTCAGGTGGTTCTTAGAATTCCCATACCTAGTTGCATTTTTCATATGTTAATAAGAGACTCTTTCCTCTTGTATTTAATGGGTAAATATACTTGTTTATATGTGATATTTATGGTTCTTATATCCTTGTTATTTTTGTTGGTTATATGCTAGTTATGAGAAATTTTTATGACAATGATGATGTCTGGCTATGTTGATGGGCTAAAATGTACTGCCAACAACTAGTGGGTCCCCGATGTGAATTCCCAATTATACCTCACACAGTTTGGGATAGGAGCCCCATCCGATATGTGGGCCCAACTACCACCATGAATGTTTATGCTCTTGGTTATCATCTGAGAAGGTGTTAGAGTGGGAACAAGGATGGAATGCCCAGATAATGAAACAAAATCAACCCAAAATTAACATATTCCAGAAAGAGATACAAAGAAGTCTTAGTAGCAATAAGAAGAGGTATGTCATGAGAGGGATTAGTGAAGGAAAACCCAATCAAACATACAATAAATAGGAACATGCCAGAAGTTAACTACAAAATAGTTCACAATAGATCACTAACATGGAAAGAACTAAGTAAACATGGTTTTGAAAGAAAAACATACATGAAACAACCATGAATCAGTCCATAATATTTTGCGCATATGAAAGCACACATACTAATACAGTGAATATACCAAACAACCAATACAATTACAATGAGTGAGCATTGGAATCAGTGCCAAAGATGAATAACATTTTATTAATGTCGTTTCAACTTCAAGTACATATCCTGCAATTGGTCAAAACCCAATAGTGGAACATGGGTTTCTCATACCATTACCCAATGCAAAACCCTAGCCTCACTACAACTCCACTCTACTAACTTCCAAGAGCTTAGTCGCTCTAGCTCTCAAGCATCAATCAACTATCTAATCCTAGCCTCAACTAAAGTGCTAAAGTCCCCCATTAATGAGGCATGAGGAAACATTTATGGAGATGAGGTGAATGTTAACCTACAATGACCCTTGATCTTCCTCAATCCTTCTCAAGCCTGATGATTTTTACACACTCAAATCATGCCTAACATAGTCATTGACATTATGGTGGGTGATATTTACATTACAATGAAGGAGAGAGAAGAGAAGGTTATAGAGGGTCCTTGTAAACCCTAGAACGTGTGTTGCCCATACGTGGAAATGTTGTAGATGCTTGATCCTAGGACATGCCTCTTTTCTTACCACTATGCCTCACTTGCATTCATCTATCTTCTGCTGATGTGCCTTTGATTTTATTTAAAGGTTCTTGGAACTTGGAAGGGACCATCAGCTCTGTTGAAGAAAACCCTAGTTATGCAAGCTCCATGAGAAACTCTAATCCTTTTGGGTGGACCAACATTTTGTTCCCTTCCTTATTCCTACAGGGAAATAACATTGGTGAGACATAATTTCAAACAAAGAATTACAAAGGAAATAAAACCAACTAATTGAAAGAATGACATTAATAAATAATTAATCTAGACCCTTGTGTGGTTAATTTTTGTGCCACAGTATTATCAATGCATGTGGCCTTGGAGGCCCCTCTTAGGCTTCCTCATATATATTTTCACCTATGGAATTTCTCTCATTCATGAGACAAGTGTTGAATGTGATTTCATTGTTCTAACTCACACAAGCATCTTCAATTCAAGGGGATGCATCAATATATCTTTCTTTAGGAGATCCATAGAGGAGTAGCCCACTCCTTTGTGTTGTAATTCCTTCAATATTATCCTATCTCCAATTTAGTTCTTCATGAATTTAATCATATGGGATCCAAAACCTAACTCCTCCCTTAACTGGCCCAACCACCACTAGCATAGAAATATCCTTGTGAAAACAAGAATAAGATAGTCTCAATGGATGTTGTATCCTTAGTTTCAGCTGGTGGGTTTCCCTCTTGTTCATGTAATTAACTGCACTATTTCCTCATTAAGTAAAATCCACTAGGAACTTCAATATGATATAATAACCATGATGTTATACCTATGAAATATTTGTTCTTTCCTATCCTCCCAAATGAATAATCTAATAAGCGTCTCTACTACTTGTAAATGACACTTTGAAATCTTCCTTGGAAATTCTTCATTTGATTTGAGAAATTAAATGGTATTCAAGTTATAAGAGGCCATAAGGATATTCCAATAATCCACACAAATTCCATGCAACAAAACCCTAGATTTAGGGAAATCAGTAAATGATTGAAATTCTTTTGTGAAGTTGTCATATTTCCTCAAAATTGTAACCTCATGGTTGAAAGACACTATAATATATTCTCCACTTGTATAAAACACAATTGGTTTTCCCCCATTCTCGATATAGTCTTCTCTACAAGTCGACTAGCCAATATTGAATTATTCCATCCTGTTGATAGTGTTGGACCCGCCAACATGTCAGTGGATCTCCCTCATAAGAAGTCCCAACTAGACCTCAAACAGTTTGAAGTTGGAGTCCCAATAGTGGGTAGTAAAGAAATGCCTTCACTGCAATAGCGTGCAGAGGTAAGTGTGATACCTTTGTCAGAAGCGTGTGACCTTGCAGTGAGTCAACTGAGATGCATGTGGTTTCTAACACATTGAAGGGAAAAGGAAGTGTGGCCCTTAGAGTCCTGTAATAGTACGAAGCCTAAAAGGAACATGCGATCTGAATGACATCACAAGTTGGAAAGAATAATATTCCACAATCCAAAGTGATGGGTTAAACCAACAACACGTATTCAAAAAGATTCATACAATCATATACAAAATAGTTCATACACAAACACGTAAGTTAAATAGCATACGTTACTAAACCAACCAGAATAGTCCAACTACAATAACAACATAGGCATGAAAACATGTTGGCTATGTTATATATATTAAGTGAAATTTCCATCCATACATACACCATTGACAGCCACTAACCTTAATAGCGGAACATTACAGTAAAAACTGCCTCCTCTTCCAAAGCTATGTACTTGCTCTGTACTATGGAGAAGTCAAGGCTTGTCATAAAACTCTCCAAGACTTTGCTAAGCAATGCCTAGCAAAAATATTGGCTCCCAAAATTCTTTACTATGACTTATGAAGTTCTATATATATCAAAGGGTGCGGTGACCCTTGACATTTCTCTTTGACTCTTGGACTGTCTTCATGACTCTTCACATTGCAATAATGACAGTTCACATTCCACTAATGACACTTGGAATTTCACTTACAATATGTTTACAACAATATATTTTCCACATACACCCATGTAGGACAAAACTACACTTGAGTCAGCCTGACAAGACAAACAACATCACTCGAGGTCATGGGGAAAGACCAACTCGGTAACCTCATCATGGTGATCTTCGGTGACAAAATGATACCAAGTTTGGTACTGCCCTTTTGTGTCCACATACTATTTGATGGCATCTTTGTCAAAGTGGACCCTTTCCTCCATGGCTTCTGGGTATATGGTTTTGAAACCACTATCCAGCTCATCCTGAACCATGCAAAACATTGTCTTGATTGTGGATGGACCATTGATGTACCTTTGCATGTTCTCTGCACTGAGTTAAAAGTCATTGTTGGTGGCTATGCGCATCAAATTCTCTATGTACTTGTTGACATCCACCATGAATTGGTTCTTCCTCATGGCCTGGGTGAGGGTTCTCATGGAAGGGATCTTATTTGTTTGCACTATGACATCCAGACTCCTGAACAACCTTGCATAGGAAGCCTCAATGCTAGTGATGAGCAGAGGGAGTTTCTCATAGTTCTGGAACAAAATTTGAATACGTGCTTCATCTAGCTCAGCTTATGGCTTTATCCTCTTATGCAAGTAAATTCGGGATCCCTTGCATCTCATTTTCCATTCTTGCATGTGCGCAATGGCAATGTGAATGTCTTTGAGTGTTTAGGCCATCTGTGCACACTGCTGCTGAAAACCGTATAAATGGACAACCTCTTTGTGCACGGTGACAAATATTCTATACATTTTTGTGCATGGTGGCCTCCAAGGTTGATATCTCCACCACTATTTCTTTCTTCATCTCTGTCATGGCGGATCCCATGGACTGTTCTATTCTCTACCTAGCCTCTTGCAATTCCTTCGCCATTCAATCATTCTATGCTATCAAGAACTTGAGCATTGAACTCATGGCTTCTACATAAGCCTTAGAAGCCTTAACCATGGCAACTGGATGTCTTCTAACATCTGGTACAATCACCCTTTCTTCGGTGTGCAAAGTTCAGGCTACTGTGTAGATCCACTCGCAGGTGTGGAATCTTCTCTGTCACGTTTTCTACCTCTTTCCTCATGGGTGGGAGTCTGTAAAACTGGCATTTGGGGTGCCTCTGTTTGCTGTGGAGGAGCATGTTCTTGGGACCGTTCTTTTGAAGTAGCAGGCAGTTCTGTAGTCACCTGTTGTGTATCCATTAGCTCTTTGCCTTTTGTTGTACCTGTTGTTGATGAAGATGGTGCCTGGCCATGTTGTGCAACTACAGTAGCTGATGTGCTCTCTCCAATTTGCTGTGGCCACTTGAATGTTACCTGCTCACAAGAATCTAAGTCAAGAGTTTTTTCAAGGTCTTTAACATTTTGCTCCATAATTTCCTCCTGAGTAAATTCTTCAACTAAAGTGCCTTGTGGCCACGCATCTTGATTAGCATAATTTTCAATGTGTGGGATTTTGCAGTGTGTATAGGGTGTCAATCTATATTTGACTCTTCTGGCACTAATAAAGCCAAGTGGGTCATAAGGGACCCACCAGAAACTTCTCTTCAACATAAGTTGATCCTTCAGTATTAGGTCAGCTTCTTGCCAACCTTCCTTCCTGTTCATGATAAAGGGGCCTAGGCGGTCTCTAACTTTCAGGCGAGCCTTCTTCTTAGTGCTGTGAAAATGAGTCAGATCTGAGTTGATAATCTGCCTGTAGTATTCCAAGGCAAATAGCCGCATTGGTACATATCTTGGGAGCCTGTAAGGACAAATCTCACAGCCATAAATTCTGATGACAGTGTGATCCTAATATAGATACCAATCACCTAATTTGTAGCTCTTGGATAGCTGCAATATCTTCTGCATTTCATAAGATAGTCTAGGAGGAGGAGCTTTCATTAAGAGGCAGGGGACTGAATAAACAAACTGGTCAATAAACTCACAGTAAGAGTATGGAGAATGCTGGACTTGATGGAATACTGATGACCAGAGGACAACAGATCTTCTTTCTCCTTTTGAATCCAATTTCTTGATGGGAAATTGGAAGCTTTCAGACTAATAATATAAGAACAAATGGTAGATGTATGAGGAATATTTGAAGATTCCCTCCCTATTTAGCTTTGTGAGCTGGTCATGCATTTTGTTTGCTATGAACTTGGCATAGTTATACTTGATAGAAGGAGGATGCCCTTGGCTTAATGAAGACAACAGAACCAGCACTGTCTCATCCACATGTTCACTTGTTCTGAAGCCTAACACATAGGATATCATATCTACTAGTAGCTTGCCAACCTCATTGAAATGCTCATATAGGAATGGAGGTGGCTCCTTAGGTTGGGAGTCTGCCTTCATAAATGTCTTAGCAATTCTTTCAATCTTGGGATCAAGGAAAGAGGAGGCATCGTCCAGTAAGTGCTTCATGGAGAAAGGATATAGTAGCTGCGTTTGCTTGAAATTTAACATCTGGTTGATGGAGTCAGGAGTGATATAAAAAAGAATGCTCCCAGATGGAGACTTGACAACTCTCTGATTTGGTTCATAATTTGCAGCACACAGGTGAATAATCTCTGGAAAAACATTGACAGAGGTGAGGAAGTAATGTGTTAAATTGGACTCCCATATTCCATACATGTCAGAGTTGCTAAGAAAATTGTTTCTTAGCTGGCAATAGGTATGCAAATGATTCCTATTCCCAACTAGGTCATGAATAAGATAATCATTGTCAGCCAGGGCCATTGCCTCAAGCTCTTTGTTTGGTGAATTGATGGGAGCGATGTCTAGAGCTGATGGAGTGGCCATTTTGAACCTTTCTGTTTTTGCACTTGGAGTGAAGATTAGTGAGAAAATAGACTAAGGACAATCACTTTTGAGTATTTGCAAAGGAGCTGCAAAATGAGTTTGAACTGACGCAGTAGTCTTCACTATCTATAGCTTATCATAAAAGTGGCCAATTCAGAATTCGAGTAAGATTTTCCTCTCTCTGATAGTTTCACTGGGTTGATAGACTGTGTGGGTAGAATACTAAGGAAACAGGGATGATTTATGAGCTAAATGTGGGATTTTCACAAAGGATTATGGTAGCTGGGGGCAATGCATGGCCATATGAGGCTTCTGTCGGAAATATGAAATTTTAAACCATATTTTAACGGTGAAATTTGTAAGTGGGGGCAGGTTCACAGAGTGTTCTTCAGACAGAGCGTTGATTGGGGAATTTCGGGCAGCTTTCAGGTGCTATAGTGTCTTTAGTTTGGTAATTTGCAGAGTTTTATGCAAATGAAATGGAGAAAACGGTGAAACAGGGGCAAATAGGTGAATTTGGGCAAATACCTGGTTTCAACGGCACCAAGGGTGGATGAGCTGGTACAATGGAAAGCTGTGGAGTTGAATTGCAGGTTGCAGCAGCTTGGCTGGTCGAGTCCGAGCTTTGGGAGCGAAAACGGTCATGAGAGTGAATGAGAGCTTTACAAATGGACTGATAGAAATGAAATAAAACGGTCGTTTGCGTGCTTTTTATGCAAAAAATGTCATTTTGGCACTTTTGGCACTTTCACGGGATGACGTCAGCATGACGTCATCGGCGGGTCCTAGATACGGATGGGTGATGTGGCAACGACACGGTGGCAGGATGTAAGCGGAAAGGGGATGAGGTGGCAGTAATGTGTCAGAGTATCGGCAGAGCGGAGATGACATCAGGGGAAGAAGTGGCACCGACGTCACAAGGGGGAGGCGGTTTCTGGTTTGTATCACACTGCTTTTGCATAGGAGCGGTTTCGGAGGAGGGGGCTCTGCCACAGCTGGGAGGGCGACGCATGGCGGGAGTACGACAGGAAAACCGCCCATCTCCCGGACGCTAACCATCGGCACATCAGGATAGGAGAAGACCCAACCACAATAGATCTGGGGCACTGGCCATCGGACGGCTGACGAGACAGGTAAGGTGGCAGAGGGTTAGGGACGGGGCCCGTGTGTTGTGTAATATTTGTTTAATCATGCGGCGGGGGGTAAATTTTAGAAATGTGGGTTTATGGGGTTAGTATTAAAGGGGGATGGTTGTTAGTTTAACCAGAGGTCAAACTAACTCCAGTTTAGAACACGGAAGGGTTAACAGTAGCCCCAAATGGACTATTATTTCCCTCACTTAAGAAATATGGCTATAGTGCCAAGGGGTAGGGATATTATTATTTTTCTTTTTGGGATTTTTATATAGTTTTAATAGCAAATAGGGATGGGAAAACAGTTAGGGAGCTATATAGTAGAATTAGGAGTTAATATGACTTGGTGAAATGGAAATGTAAGGGAAATGATGGATTGTGTAAAGATAAATTTTACAAAAGAAATGTGGCTTCTTTTCAGTGAGTCAACTACAGAAGTCAACTTGGTTCTCAACCAGAATGGAGTGAAGATGGACTTTTTGGGTAGATCCCAAGGTCCTTGAGGGGATGTTAGTAAATGATTTATGAGGGGATGAAAGGGGAGTTAGACATGCTTCCAAACCTTGCCATCAAACAGTGCCTTGGTACTCCTGCAATGGGATGAGCTTTCTTTGTTTAGGCCAAAACTGAAGATGATCTTGCTTCTGCAACCCCAGGCTACCTACCCAGCCTAATACACCTAGCATTTTTTGTTACTTCAAGAAGGGTGCACTTCGACTTGCAAACCCTGATTGCCTTTTTCTTTTTTAACTGCCCTCCTATCTAAAAACTACCCTTATTTCTTCCAAGGGCCCAGATTGAGCAGTTGGGCTCCTTAATTCTCTACCTAGCTAATAATCTGCCAAGTTTAAACAGTTTGGACAGATTTTCTTTCTCTATTTTCTAAAACAAGCAATTTAAACCTAGGGAGGCCAAGATTAAGCTGTTTGGCCCTCCCTTAACTATGAAACTCTTCAAAAATGGAACTTTTGCAGCATGAAAAGGATGAACATTTTTGGCACTTCCACTGTCAATCATGAAAAATGAAACCTATTGGTATGGGAAGCTAACAGGGTATATGGTTTTGAAACCTCTATCCAGCTCATCCTAAAACATGCACAACATTGTCTAGAGTGTGGCTAGATCACTGATGTACCTTTTCATGTTCTCTGCGCTAAGCTACAAGTCATCATTAGTGGCTATGTGCATCAAATACTCTATGTACTTGTGAACATCTAGCATGACTTAGTTCTTCCTCATGGCCTGGGTGAGGGTTTTGATGGAAGGGATCTTGTTCCTTCACACTATGACATCCATACTCTTGAAAAACCATGCATAGCAAGCCTCAATACTAGTGATGAGCAGAGGGAGATGCTCATAGTTCCAGATCAACATTTGAATTAGTGCTTTGTGTAGCTCAATCTCTGGCTTCATCCTCTTATGCAAGTAAAGCGGGGTTCCCTTATATCTCATTGTCCATTCTTGCAAGTGTGCAATGGCAGTGTGAATGTCTTTGAGTGTTTGGGTCATATG
This sequence comes from Pinus taeda, assembly GCA_000404065.3. NCBI lineage: Eukaryota > Viridiplantae > Streptophyta > Pinopsida > Pinales > Pinaceae > Pinus > Pinus taeda. The sequence continues at coordinate 34,390 of APFE031157806.1, read as the reverse complement.
CATGCACTGCTACTGAAAACTGTATAAATGGAAAAGTGTTTTTTGCATGCTACAAATCTTCTATACATTATCTGCATGGTGGCCTCCAAAGTTGATATCTCCACCACTATTTATTTCTTCATCTCTATCATGGTAGATCCCACGGACTGCTTTGTTATTTACCTAGCCTCTTGCAAGTCCTTTGCCATTCGATCATTCTGCTATCAAGAACTTGACTGTTGAATTCGTGGTTTCTACATATGCCTTAGAAGACTCAGCCATGGCAACTGGATGTCTTCTAACATCTAGTACAATCACCCTTTCTTCTGTGTGCATAGGTGATGTATAACCATCAAGGAGTTTCTTTGTTCATATATGCACAATCCACTATTGTCTCTCGTTAAATGCGAGATTGTACACATCCATCTCTGGATCATCATTAATGAGAACAACTTCTCCTATATTTCTCAAGACTAGTTGTAGTTCTAGAGGTGACAAATATTGTGGTATAACGTCGGATGCCCTTAACATGAGATTGATGTCTTGGTCCTCCATCTCATGTTCTATCTCCATGTCTGTCACCTCGACAAATTGCTCAGCCTACTGAGGAAGTTCCCGAACCTACACCTCCTCACCCTACTCATCATTTGTTGGATGCTCCTCTATCTCAACCTATATCTGCATAGCTTTCTCTATCAGTGCGCCTTGTTTTTCTTCCTGTTCTTGTTCCTACCTTTCTTCCTTCTCTCTCCTCCTTAGCTCTTGCTCTGCTTTTAGCTTCTTCTTCGTCTCCTACAATATCCTTTCCACCTCTTCCAATATTTTCTTCTCCTCTTTCTCTGTGCATGTCTCCTGTCGCGTTGTCGCCTCTTTGCTTCTATTCTTCAAATATACTCTTTCAACAAGTGGATATTCTTTGAGCTTATATATTTTCTTAGCCTTTGCGCTCTCAGAAATCTTCCTCTTACATTTGACTTACACTGATTTGTTTCTCATTGTTGTTTTTATTGTTGCTTCCTGTGGTGTTGTTTCTTGCAGTGCTACTTTCCATTCTAAAACCATGCTGACCGATTCATTGAGACTAGAGGATTATAGCAATAACTCCAAGGATCTTCCTCTAGCTAATGACATGACCCGTGGACCCATGGGAAGTACACCTTCACATAGTGGTTCTTACATATGTAGTGAGGATCATACAGATTGAAACTCTTGGTGTCGAACCCAAACTTCTTCAAGTCCTCAGTCTCAACATCTGCATCTTTCAAGGTACAGATCTTGTATAACCCAATCTACAAAGAAATAGTGGGCCATGGTGCCTTCTTCCTCCTGTGTAGTTATGTTGATAACCCTGTGGAGATCTAGTACACAACCTCTTGCATGACCATATTTTTCATGGCAAACCTCAGTAGCTCATGTGAAGGCTTCACCGTGCCAAATATCCTGATGAAGGTGCAACCGAGTGAGGCATACCAATCTGCAATGTTGAGCAATGCCTCCATCGCTTCCTAGGACATGCAAGGTGGGTCTTGTTCAAATATAATCATATACAGTCGGGCGATGAAGTGGTCAGATGGCCTCGTCATGACTTTTTGGTAGCTGCACTTAGAGAGAAACTTGCAATAAACATTCAAAACTTCCTTGGATGGTGTCCATGTCCAACCCATGCCAGGGAACTGTTGTTGGGAACAGATTTCATAAAGAAGGTAAGTGGACATATAGAATCTTGTTTTTCCATCCTTAAGGGGATTCCAGGCATTTGACACATGCACTTTTAGCCGAAGAGCCAACATGTTGGACCTGTTGAAAGGCCTTCCTTCATTTTCCAACTGATCTAACATAACAACCCAACTCTGCAAAAAGGTCTTCGTGCTCTCTTAGCCATACAAGCAACATGCAAAGATGACTAGGAGTTGGTAAGCTCTCCTGTGTAACTTCGTCTTGTAGACCTGGTTGGGTGTTGTCCTAAACTTCGATGGCTCTTGTACCCAATGCTTTGAGATATCTCTTGAGTTCACATTGTTGTTGGGAGTGAAGAAAAATGCATCCATGTAATTCACCAACTGCGTCAAGTGATACATTTGATGGTAGTTTTCTATATTAAAGGTAGCAATCTTCTTTCCACTTATGAATGTTGACATAGACTTGACGATCTTCCAGATCTTCCTTGAAAGTGTCTGCAAATATGTCCTTTATCTCTTGCCATGTGATCTTCATGTCCTTATCTATGAATAATTGTGTGTCTACATAGGTGGACAAGTTTATTGGCACCTGTTCAACCACGTCTCTAGTGCTAGCCTCTACAATGTCCTTTGATCTAGCTCTCTTGGAAACCATGATGCCCATACTGCTAAGCAACTACTCAAAAACTAATGCAACTGGAGACAGAGCGAACTCTCATGGAAAGAAAATGTTAGTTTAAAAAAACATAATGCACTTCAAGGATCAATCATGAAACAAACCGAGTGAATGCTAGGAAATATTACACAGTAGTGACCCTCTTGCTGCCCCAAAAACACAGATTTTCCTCATTCATAGGACTTCTAGTGTTTGCAGCTTTTTAGTAGGTTAATAGTCTAGTTTTGTTTTGCTTCAGATCTTCTTCATCATGCTCACTTCTTTATTTGTAGTAGTCTTATTTCATGCTTTCCTTTTTGACAGCATTCCTGAGCATTTCATTTCATAGATCATAGTTTAGACTATTTTGATGCAGAACTCCGTTTTCCTAAATGCACTCATTTCATTGCTTGCTTGATTTCCTTGGTTGATTGTTAGTTTTTTTATGTATCAAATCTCTGCTAGCAGCAGGCCAGCCTATCATCCATCCCATCCTCCATATGACCCATGCCCTACAGGTTGCCCAAGTCTCCCCTCAATTCTGCCTTAGTTTCCTACATTTTCCATAGAACTTCTTCCTCTCTCCTTGAGCAAACCCAATCATCTTTCTCTCTCCTTGTGATTCTTGGTAGACCCTAGGTGCCCTAACACCTCATTACAATCTTCATCCACCTCTTCCACCCACTCTCACACCCTAAAAATAGTGAAAAATACTCTCGGCCTCCTCCTGTAGGCGTCCTGTAGTTGCCCTGTTTTCCTCCTATAGATTTCCTATGTCCTCCTATAGATTTTCTTGTAGGCTTTCTTTTGAAGGCTGAGTGTGGTAAAAGCCTCCAAAAGGTCACATGAGACCTCCTAGGACCCATCCACACCATCCTATATCCTCTCAAGTCCCAAAACCACCCTCCAATGCCACCTATTCGCTACCGCATTCACACAATAAATTACATGCATGTCAAATTCACATAAAAATACATAAAAATCCAAAAATATGTTTTTTGCTTATTTAATTCCAGAAATAGCTTAGCTAGATATTGTTTACTTCCTTGAGTAGGTAATGGCATTCCTTTCATGGTTTTCATAGTGCTTTCTGCAAAAGTAGAATTAGTTGGTTAATTAAGGTTTACTAGGTTTGCTTTACATTTTAGTCTTTCTCATTTCTGCAATTAGAATAGCATCTATAGAGTAATATTTCTTTCCTTTCATCACATATAGAGCTTCTTCTAGAATCCATAGAATTTGGCTTGAGCTCCTAGTAATCTTGCGCCGGCTAACCAAGTGACAACCTGTAGTGCGAACTAGTACTTGTGCATACAACACTGACGCTTCCAAGTTTGTTACAAACTACTGGGTTGATAAAAGTAAAGTAGGAAGCCCAGGAGTTGCAGCATTATTGCTGCAATACTAGTGCTCACCACTTTTTGGTGTCATTGCCAAGGAAGCATCAGAGTATTTTGTGATTACTGCTTTCTTCTATTTTATGTTGCAACATTCTACTAATAGTTTATTTCAAAAAAAGTAGACTAGTCATTTCTCTTCTTTCAAGTTCCGCATTTCCTCACTTTCCTCTTCAATTCTGCAAATTTCATTTCTGCAAAAGTAGACTAGTCATTTCTCTTCTTTCAAGTTTTACGTTTCCTTTCTCTCCTCTTCAATTCTGCAAATTTTATTTCAGTAAGTTCATTTTACCTAGTTGCAATTTGTTTTGTTCAATCAATTTCAACTTCTGTAGGTACTATCAGTGTGGGGAAAAATAAATAGAAACCAACCAAAAAAAATATTTCCTTTCATGCCTTGTAGGAATAGAGATAACTCAGGAAAATTTTTGCCCAATACCCCCACTGCTTCACACAGCCAGCCTTCTCTCTTCTTTGGTGGCTGCGATCAAGAAGAACCCTTAGGTGAACAACAAGACATATTTGAAGAACCTATAGGGGAAGAAGAAGAAGAAAACATTCCTTTGGAGCCAATGGTTGAACTCATAAATGCTAGGGGGGATGGAGAGAGAATACAGGGTACCTTTCCCATTCGGGATACCAATGGGGACACCAAAATGAAGAATATAGGCCCTTCCACCCTACTTCATTTCCATGGTCTGACTATAGAAGATCCTAACACCTTTTTGTTCGAGTTTGTTGTTATCTGTCAAACCTATGACTATGCAGAAGATGAGAAAAAGTTGAAACTATTCCCTTATACTCTCCAGGATGCAGCAGTACACTGGTTGATTGGATTACCTGGCAATAGCATCACAACTTGGGCTCAGATGCAGCAAGCCTTTAACAACAAGTATCAAGACTATTGTAGGTCAAATGATACTAAAGAAGAAATTTTTCGAATGATCATAGGAAGTGATGAGTCCCTGGAAGACTATGAAGAGAGGTTCTAGCCCAGTTACAAAAGGGTCGGGTGTACACTTGACCCTAAGTCTCTAAAGCTGGTCCTGCTCAGGGGAATTCGAGAAGATCTTTTAGACACCCTCCATCTATTGGTTGGGGGAGACATCTACCAACTATCCTATGAGGACATAAAGACTGTTTTTAGAAACCATTCTAGAGTAGCAAGAAAGAAAGATAGGGGAGTCAACCCATAGCCAGTACCTCTTCCTCTAACTCATCCATTAAAGGAGAAATTGGAAACATGCTGAAAGACTTCAAGAGTGAGATGTTGCAGACTCTTACCATGCAAATGGATACCTTTCATATCAAAAGGAAACAAGAGGAAGCAAAGAAGGCTTTGGCCATTTTTTTCCCTAGATGCACTAGGAGGCATCCTAGGAATGAATGCCCATTGAACTCTATAGAGGTTTGTTCAGTCTATGAAGAAAATCATTCTACAGATAAGTGCCCTTCCTTACCCAAACTTAAAGCTATATATCAAGGGGTTGAGGGAGTCACTAAACATCTCTATTACATAAACCAAAGGAGGCCGCATGGACCTAGACCATACTAGCAGAGGATGCAAGGGACATCTCAAGCATACTACAACCCCAACCAAGTCACTACAATACCTTCTTGGGCCCCCCTTGCTCATCCTTCCTGGTCCACACCTCTTCCTTGGTCTTTCACATCTCAATATCATGCCCAACCAGCCACCCACTAATTTCAATCCTATGCTCAACCACAACCTCAATGGAATGCACCTCATTAGGGGTGGAGGCCCCAATACAACTCTCTTCCTGCTCTTTTCCATCCACCACCTGCCCAACCACAACCGTTACCTCCTACTCCACCAAAGCAACCCCAAATGTTTGCCCAGCCAAATCCAAACCCGAACAACAGATAGGCTCAGCAAGTGTATAGTGGGCAAGCGTCATGCCCAACTTATGCTGTGGAGATTCAAGAAATTAACTTGTGATCTGTGAAAGTTCTCCCAGATAGCTAGCCTCCACCCAGGGAGGTTGAGGAAGATAAAGAGGAAAGTGAACCTAAAGAAATTCCCCCCTTTCTTGAGTGTTGCACAAAAAATTGTCACCTTGACATTCTGCAATCTATGTGAGTCCATTACCACTCATACTTTCCTCCTTTGAAAGTCCTAAGCCTCAGTTCCTCATATCAAGCCTTGAAAATAAGAGAAAGCCCTAAAAAGTCTCTAAAACTTTGGTTCCACACTTTCTCTTTGCATTACCTGTGGTCCCGCACCTAATGGTCATGGCTTCTGTGCACCTGACCACTCTATCTCTGTGTTATGGGTGCGGACCCCTATAAAAGTTAAAAAGGCGCAAGTATATTCTTAAAAACTCACTTTGAGTCATTTATAGAAGCTTCTGGAAGGAATCTTAAGGTGGCAAGTTCGCTCCCTTAAGGTTCATGCATCCCATATCTTGAGGAGCTAACCCCTTGATGTGAGGAGCTTATCCCTTTAAAGGAGGACTCTATCCCTTCATAGGTGGACCTGTAACCTCCTTCCTCTGCACTATAAAACGAAGCATTGAGCTGGTTACTTGGGAGGTTAAAAGCTGAATATTTTTGAGGTGAAATGCTGCTGGAACTTAGTCTTCTTAGTAGAGCTTTTATGAGGAGAGATTACATACCTCTAAGATCTCATTTGGAAGAGTGCAAGGCTTGTCAAAGTAAAGGAAATTCCTATTTCAGACCCTGGGAAGAGCTTGTTCAACATCAAGGCTAAAAAGGTTGTAAGGTTCTTCTACTTCAAAGTTAATACAAATAAGTTTGTTTTTCTCAATAAGCTATTGTTTTATCATTTATTTTATGGATTCCTTGATCACCATAATGAGCATGATTTATGATATTAGCTATCCAAGTGCTATTTGATGTTTGCTGGTTTGTGATTGCAGGTTCTCAAAAGGAAACTCTTTCGAACGGTTGAAGAATGGTTGCTACAAACTAGCGTTGGACTTAAGGTAGGGTCTTAACACCTCTATAGTTTTTATTTATGAATAGTATATGTTTAGAGAAAGATAGATTTGTTTTCCTTCTTGTTGCTAGACTATCTTCTGATACTAGGGAGATTGGCCTTGTTCGCAAGATCGATTTATTCGGCCAACACTAAGAGACTATCCATGACAGTCCAGCCTACCCCAAAAGAAACTAAACTCTTGGGAGAATTGAAACATTTACGTGTGAAGATACCACTTCTCCAAGCCATAAAAGAGGTGCCTATCTACAATAGGTTGATCAAAGAGAAGTGCTTTAGGCATCCAAGAAGGCGCAAGAGAGATGCCCAACCATCAATGTTATAGGGCAACTGTCTAACCTGATGTTAGGGCAGGTAATCTGTCCAAAATATCTAGACCCTGGAAGCCCAGTAGTTGATGTTCACATCAATCACACCATGATCCCACACACCTTGATTGATTTGGGAGCTTCCATTAATGTTATGACAAAGGACACAATGCTCAAACTTAACCTCCAGGACTCCTTGAGGAAGACCACGACCATGCTACAACTAGCAAACCGCTCCACCGTGAACATTGAGGGGGTTGTGGAAGATGTGATGGTCTCCATTGATTCTTGGAAGTGCCCTGTTGATTTCTTAGTTCTCCAACCAAAGGGAAAGCTCACTGGGTATCCTCTCATTCTAGGAAGACCCTGGTTGGCTATCGTTGATGCCTACATCAGTTATCGAGCTGGGAACATGACCATAAAGAACAAGCACATGTCCAAGCAGTTAATCCTATATCCTCCTACCCAACCCTTGCTATAACATGATCTACCTCTCTGGTTGGAGGAGGAAGATCAGGATGAAGTCTACTCTACACCACTTTGTGCATTAGAAATCACCATGGGGGGAACAGCAAGATGAGGATGATATGATTGAAAATCTAATTCAGAATCCACCTCCTAGTCTATCACCATTAGAGGACATAGTAAGAGAAACCCAAGACAACCCCTCAACTGATCTCTGTGCAGCCGACTCCACTTATCTCCCTGTTAAGAATATAGAGTTCAGCCTAGAAAGAACCTTGAAAATCAATCTATCCCTATACATTTCCCAAGAACAGGAACTATGTCGCCTGCTGAGAAAACACGTAGATGCCTTCGCCTGGAGTTATAAGGAGATGAAGGGAGTGCACCCTTCAGTATGTACCCATCATATATACATCACAGAGGATTGAAATCCAGTCAAGTAGCCTAAAAGGAGGATGAATCCAACACTTAAAGATTTTGTTAAGGAAGAACTGTAGAAATTTCTTGATGCAGGATTTATCTATCCCATCTCTGACAGTGAATGGGTCCCTCCTTTGGTGCTAGTGCCAAGGAAAAATGGTAAGTGGAGAATCTATGTCGACTATCAAGAATTGAACAAAGCCACCAAAAAGGATTGTTATAGAAATTTTTGGGCATGCAACCCCAATCAAAAATGTCCATAAACCAAGGGCTCCTAAGTCCCTAAAAGTGTTGCTTCACACCCTAAAAGAACAAGGTCAGCTGATTACATCATCTCCCAAAAGTTCTCCACAGAAAATTGCTCAAAACTAGTCAAAACTGGACCATACAGAATGCCCAGTGCAGAGGGTGCGATGCATCTCACCTTGTACACATGGGAGGTATGATGCATATTGAAAATTCATTCTATAGGGTGTGATGGATGAGAATAGACAAGTGGCAGAGACAGTTTGCTAAGTGGATGATCAAGGCATCTTCTAGAAACTTCTCATATGACACTTGCCTCTCAGAATTTGCCTAAGGATGAGTAAGAAATCAATGAAATCTCCAAGTGGAACCAAGAACTATCAGTGGAATGACACTAATAAAAAACCCAGAGCTGACTCACACCTCTGCAAATATCTATATATAGATCTCTCATCCCAGAGATCCAGAGGTTAGAGGCTGGAATCTTGTATCTTGTAGAGAAGTGTTGTTGGTTTCCTGGTGTAACATCATAGTGTTGGGTGATCTAAGCCTTACATGAGGTGAAGAAGGGCTTTCTTGCTGGAGGATGATGTTGGGTCAGAACAATTGGTTGTAATCCTCTTTGCTATTCTTGATATTAATAAAGCTATTCAAGTTTTCCTCCACATTCTTGTATGATTGATTGTATATGCATTTGTGTGGTCAATACATATCTGGTCCTGTATTGTTTATGACTATAGATCTCTATTCTTGATAGTATTATGCTGCTTTGATTCCACAGGTGCTCTTTGAAGCTGGGTAGACGAAGAAGAAGCGGCGAAGATCGATTAGAAAGGAGAGGAACCAGGCAAGGAACCAAGTGCAAGACTGAGGTTGGTGTCCTTTGTTCCCCTCTTATCTACTTCTCATAAAGGAAAGAGAAAGTACTTTTAACTTGTTTGTTTCTAAGATAGCTACCAGTCTTAGTGGGAATAGTAGCTCCAAGTAGAAACTATTCCCGATAACAAAATGGAGACTCCGCTAGGGAGAGAATAGATGCTAGTTTATATTTGTTTGTTTTATAAACTTACAGACGGAGCCTGAAGTCAAGCCAGCTAGCCTTCGAACTGCATTTGCTATGCAAGTGGAAAGTAGATCAATGCTACTTCAGTCTATCTCCGGGTTTTGTTTATAAATTGAATAATCGATCTGCAAACACTCTAATAGCCCTATTGGTGGCTCTAGTAACCTCCTTAGATCAACCCCTGTGATTTATATTTATTGAACATCACTTGCTCAGCCTAAATCCCTGAATTGAACTGCAAATTGTGACCAAAGACCCAGTAAAAGTCTCACACTGGTACCATCACACCCTCTCTTCAAGGAAGTCTGTATGCATCGCACCTACCGTGTGGAGTAGGTGAGATGCATACTAGATTCCCTGTGTAACAGGTGCGATGGTCAAAGAAGGTTAATTTTTCCTTCAGAATTTGGTTTTTCTTCACTCTTTTCAGATCTATTCAAGAGTTTTGTTGTCTCTGGTTAGTATATCTTTGTGGAAACCCCCTTCCTTTCCATCGTTCCGCCTCCATTATGCAAAGAACTATAAATGTTTTTATGTATTGTGTGCCATTTTCAGTTCTCTTTTACAAAGAAGTAGCGTAATCAAACTGTCGTTTCTTGATCTAAAAGGGTCGCAAGTGTCGTTTTAATCATAGAAGAGAATCCCATTATTCTTGATGGTCGATTATACTGCTACTTTTGTATGTGATTTGAATTAGTAGTTTTTCAAGTGTCGAAAACAATTTTCAATTCGAAATTGCAAAAGTGTCGTCATTATCTTCACTTCGTTTTAAAAATAAATTTGTTAGTATTGTCACTTTGGAAAGATAATTCAGATTTGCACTTAGCATTCTTCTTGTCATTCACACATTAAGAAGGTTGAAAACAAATACATGCATGTGCATTTTCATTTAGACTACTTGTTGGTTTGATTTAGGACAGTGCATTTAGTTTGTGCTCTGTGCTCTTTGTTGAAAGACCCTCAGTTCTCTTTCCTTAGTAGCTAGGATTTTCATTGCAAAAGAAGATTAAATGATTGTTTATCAT
>APFE031157806.1:6607-18328 GCA_000404065.3 Pinus taeda | reverse complement strand
CTATCATGACCTGGAGAAGACATCAACTGACAAAATGTGGACGGACCTAATGACTCATCTCCCCAGACTTGACATTTCAAGAAAACGCGCTACAAAAACCTCGAATCCCCGATTTCGTAGCGCAGACAATTATGAATTGACAAAACGCGCTACGAAATGGCTGGTAAATGATACGCTGCGAAAAGGCAGAAAACATCATTGCGCAGCTAAATTGGCCAATCAGACTGCGCTGCGAAACTGCGCAAAATACAAATGACGCAAACAAGACAAGACATGCCTTAAACAATAATGATGGAGGGTATCTAACGGTTTTTTCAGAAGGACTCACATCAATACCTTTAGAAATTCTAATTTCAAAGTGACACACCTAGAAACCTATTCACTAAACAATTTTTTGTTTTTTTATATATGAAACTTTGGACATCATTACATACGTGGACTGTGGTTCTAAGTGGTAACAGCTGGTACCATCATAGATGAAGGGGATTCTGTGAGTATCCTTTCCTCGACTGCTTGGAAAGCGCTTGTTTTGCCATCACTTCTGCCTGAGATGAGAAATCTGACAGGCTTTGACAAAGGAACCAGTCGATCGTTAGGGATCCTTCCCAATGTGCCCATAACATTGAGAAGGAAAACCGTTTACATGAACGTGATGGTAGTCCAAGGACCCATAGATTATAATCTACTCCTTGGGCGCGACAATATTTATAGCATGGGATCCATTGTCTCCTCACTCTTTAGAGTAATGTGTTTTCCGCATGAAGGCCGAGTGGTCTAGCTCGTAGACCAGCTTTCGTTCCCCGGCTCACACATAGCTAATAGTCAAACGCCATCCCTAAATGGTCTTTTCATGCAAGGAATGTCTCATCAATCTCCAGTCCATCCACCTGAAGAGCACGAGTAATTCAGGAGGACATGACTGAAACCCAGGGGGCATGCACCCTGGCCTGCTCCGGCAGGGAAAATCTAGGTATAGAGTAGGTTTCCATGAAGGAAAATGACTGGTCCAACACCCGTCCTTATAGGAAAAGGGAGTTAGGCCGGAATAAGATTCCCTCATCAAGGTTAGGAGGTTGGGATTTAGAAACACCCTTGTCCAAATGGACTAAGCCAGGAAGTGTTTCTATCTGCTATGTGGATGGAAACTGTCTTGTCGAAACAAGAACTTCTATATGGTAGCTAGGAAATGTTTCACTATACCTGGGGGCATGCAAACCTTTTTGCATGCAAGCGAAGATTGACCATTTATTTTCATAGTTTGTAGATTCTCGAACCCTTAAACTCGTAGTATTGGTCATTTCCTAACTTGCATAAAGAAAGGATCCGGGGCAAAGCTTTGAAAGGTGCAAGATCCATAAAAAATGGCATCTATAGAAGAGATATCCTTATTATATGACTGGCACGAGCAGTTTTTACGTGGAGTTCAAGCTCGTTAAAAATTAAACATAAGCAATGAGCAAACATTTCCCCCAGAGTTTAAGCTCATTAAAAAATGAACCAATTTCCGGTAAATAACCTGTGAATGCATTATCATCATCTTTTAAGCCTTGGTCTTGTTCTCATCATCACCTCCACCTTTTTAGCCGATCATACACCTCCATTTGATTATTTACCCTTTTGAGGAACAACTATGATGAGCGATCTTGCTAGCGATCCTTGTGACAGTGTCGTGATTGGAAAATTCCAAACCTTACCTGGAATCAGCTGCTACCCGAAATTATCACTCATTCCTCAAAAAACGAGTCTCCTTTAAGCTCTTTGCACCTGACTCATAAAATATGAAAATATTGCCGAGCGATTGGCCTCTCTGGCTCATTAAAGTCATCAGAAGTGCTATCCCTCCTCTAGATTTTAATCTTTTTGGACCTGAGGGATTATTACACAAAAAGATCGAGCGCTTGTCTTGTTCGGCTGGTTAAAACTATCGAAAATTGATCCCTTTTGTATTATTTTACGCTTTTTCGGACTTAAGGAATTATACGACGAAAAAGAATCATTGGAGTCTCCTTTCCGTTCCTTTCAGACTCTCTAAAATTGAAAGGGACCGAGTTATCTTTGTCGTTAAACTCGTTAAAACCTAATAGCGAAAAACTCATCCAAATGGACGAGAACGAGTTTCACTATCGCCAAGCTCACTAAAATATAATGACAGGTTCGACCGAAGGGCGGATTATAGAACAAGCATATGTTATCCTCCTCAAGCTTGACAAAAATAAAGAGGTACTGGTCAGCAATGACTGGAGAAAATTGGGAAGAAAACTTGAAGAAACTTTACTGGTAGCAAGTCGATCTTGAACATGACACTTTCCTTTCGCATCCATGCCGGGTTGGGTTGTTCCATTCACTGGTCATCACCATTGGTCCATCACACCATCCATCTTTTGGGTTAACACTACCAATCCATTGTCAGTGTCGTTGATATGTTCAAGAGAAGTCATTCAGACAATTCACCTGTGTCTCACCCACTGCAATACATTCATGCTTCATTCCTTCATGACCGCCACCCAGAACCTTGTATCGTCAGATTGTTTTCACCTCCAAAATCATTTGCTTCGTTCTGTGTCGTTGATGTGGGATTCATTAAGGCCCTCCTGCGACGGGTCGCTTCTTGTCGACATCAGCTCATTATCCAAGAAGTTTATTTAGGAACAACCCTTTCAGTACTTTGAAGCTTGCATGCCTCAATGGCAAGTTTCTCACTTTCAGCGACAGGTTTACATCAATGGCCTTCGACTGAGAGATTTTACGTGGTGTTCGATGCCAAGTCCTTTTTCACACAACATGAATTGTACTATAGTACCTTGAGGGTCATTGTCATTATTGGTGATTCCTCTCGTTCCTGTTAACAACTTACATCATTGGCTAGTAATCAGGTGATTTCTTTCCATGTTCGACTCCAGAACATTTTCACATGGATCGACTTGTACTCCAAGTGAAGATTGAACGAGTTTTGAAGACCACGGATCTAGTTTCATCCATCTGGGCTGCGGTATATTCAGGAATATAAGGACATCAAGTGTACATCATTGCCGAACAGATGATCATCCAAATCAAAGGATGATGACTTCATATCATCAGTCTGTCACACAGACGGTTGTCTGTCCTATATACATGAAAATGAATTTATAAAACTGAGCATGGGAATGCCCGCCTCAGCTAGATCATGAAAAAATGTTGTCAATAGTGTATTGGATTGTATCTTATTACAGGTCACCTCCTAGCTCGGAAAAAATTCAGATCCTCATAGTAAAGCATTTCACTCGACATCAGAAAGATTAACGACCTCATGCTTTAGGGGGCAACTGTTATAGACATTTTTGGGCACTTCAACCCCAATCATAAATGTCCATAAACAGAGTACTCCTAAGTCCCTAAAAGTGTTGCTTCACTTCCTAAAGGAATAAGGTCAGCTGATTACATCAGCTCCCAGAAGTTCTCCACTGAAAATGCTCATAAATGGTCAAAACGGGACCATACTAAAAGCTCAATGTAGAGGGTGCGATGCATATCACCTTCCCAGTGTACAAGGTGCGATGCATACTGAATTGCTCCTCTATAGGGTGCGATGGTCAGGAATGGACAAATGGCAGGGATAAAAATGCGAGGTGGAAGATCATGGAATCTTCCAGAAGATTCCCCTCTAACACTTGCCTCTCTATTTTCGACCAGGGATGAGTAAGAGATCATCATTCTCCAAGTGGAAGCAGGAACTATCAGAGAGAGACACTAATCAAGACCCAGAAGATGACTCACTCCTAAACAATTCTATAATTGGATCCCTCATCCAAAGATCCAGGGGCTTGAGGTGAAGAAGGGCTTCCTAGCTGGAGGATGATGATGGGTCAGAACATATGGTTGTAATCCTCTTGCTACTTTTCATATTAATAAAGCTATTCTTGTTTTCTTCCATATTCTTGTGTATTTGTTTATATATGCATTTATATGGTTAACACACATCTGATCCTGTGTTATTTATGAGTATAGATCTTTTTTCTTCGATAGTAGTATGTTGGTTTGATTCCACAGGTTCTTTTTGGAGCTGGGTAGACGAAGAAGAAGCGGCGAAGCTCTATCAAGAAGGAGAGGAAATCGAGCGCAAGACTAAGGTCAATCTTCTTGATTCTCCTCTTATCTATTTTCATAAAAGAAAACAATAGTAGACTTTCCTTGTTTGTTTCTAACATAGCCACCCATCTTAGTGGGAATAGCAGCATTCGAGTGGACACTATTCCCAGTAACACCGAGGCCCATGAAACTCAATCCAGTCTTTGAATTCTATTGGAAACCCACTAACGAACCTTTGCATCTTTCCTTTCTTTTCCTTAAGGTAAGGCTCATACCTCAACAACTCCAGGAATTTTCTCGTGTACTCACCATCCATCATGGAACCCATCCTTAGCTCATAAAATTCCTTATCCTTGTCATCATAGTATCTTTTATAGAAGTAATTCTTCTTGAGAGTCTCTCAAACTCATCCCAAATAATCTCCTCTTCTCTAATGCCTCTGATATGCTTCACATCGTCCCACCAGATATCCACTTTCCTTGTTACGATGAAGGTAACTATCCTGGGTTTCATGTTATTTGAATAATCATGCAATCTGAAAAAATTCTTCATTTCGAGTAGTCATACTTTTTAATATTCTAATTTCTTCATCTCTCAATCAAATGTAGGAGGCTTGTCTTTCTTGAAATCTTCTAGAAAATACCCCTTCCCCCTCCTACTATAATGGTGTCGGTGGTAATGGTGATGATGTCTCTCGGAACAAAAACTAGAATAGAACACATAAGGACTACCCATCTTGCCAGGTGTATCCAAATAGTTTCTACCTCTGACTGTATCATCTGTGTCTGACTTGTATCCTATTTGAGACCTGCTACCATAATCCCCATTAATATTTTACTCCTATCCATGGCTAATCATTAGTTGTCCCTACTTCCATAGATCTAAGAGGCTTTGAAGAATCACTACATTGACATTTCATTTTTTTTTCTTGAACCCTTACAATTCTTTTTTGTGCCTCAATCAACTTGTTATTATCTATCTTTAAACTTCTAATCTCTATCCTCAGACTCCTTAATGTATTTGCTATCTCAGGAGAATACTCTTCTCCTGGCTACCGAAATGACCTTTCCCATTCCATAGAATTCATGTATGGCCTATAAGAGGAGTCAGGTGAAATGTAACCTATCATTTTGGTCTTCATCTTTGATATTCTATTTCTTGCAAACATACCGTGTTAGATAAACCAATAGAAGACATAATCAAATCATACCTCAATGTATCTCAGGGGAGGTTACCATATTTTCACAGATGAATTAAGATTATAATGATATATATATATATATATATATATATATATATATATATATATATATATATATATATATTATATATATATATATAATATATATATATGACATCATTCATGTTAACACAAAACTGTAATAATAATTGCCTACATGATAACCATAACCACAACAATGCATGCATAGAAGACACATATACAACTGACATGCATGCATAACAAACACATCTACCCTGAGCTCTAGTGTTGTAACCTCGCTCTGATACCAATTTGTAACACTGGTATGAGAGGAAAGGTTGTAGGGAATGAATTTTCTCTGATACCACTTTGTAACACCTCCTTCCACATTTACCTGCTTTTACAAGGTCTCCAGGGTCAACATGAGTTGAGGGCTAATATGACATGACCTGAACTAGTTATGGAAGTGGGGCCTATAGACTGGAACATATACTACCACCCCTTAGGGACACTAGATCACTCAGTAGCTTGAAAACCACCCTTGGTGATCAATCCCTGAGCTGGAACTCATTTTCACAAGCTTGACACCCCAACCACACCCATAACACACTATGCATTTAGTTCGGAGGCTACAACCATACCCATAGTCCTTCATGCACACGATTATGACTGAGATCTCCCTAATATGTGCATGTGGTTGCGATATTTGTGCCACTTTTTTAGGGATGGCCTATAGGCCACTACCTGGAAATGCCTAAAACTCTCCAAAATCATGTTTAAGATGTTAACAAGTCTAAACAATGAATTCTAAGGCTAGAACTCACTCAAAACATGCCAACATCATAGTAAACATTTCATCAAACATGAATTAAACATAGTAGTTATAGATCAGGAATGCATATTTTACCATGATCATCTTAACTTCATCAAAGAATCATAAAGGCTCAATTCCCTCTCAAGCTAGTTGCAACAACACTTGTTAGCCCGTGCATTCATCAATCTTTCAATAACTTATAAAATCATGAACGAGATCCATAATAAGAGTACATCATCTAACCAACATATAACTAGAATAAAATCCATGACAATCAGTCATAAAATCAACATAATGACTAGCAAGAGTTCTCATAAATGGAAAAATAACTCATATTAACATACACAAAAGGTAACCAAGTGAGGGACTTCCACATACTTCCTAATCATAGATTGGTTGAACCAAAATATCTCTTTCAACCAATCACCCCTACACCATCTTCCAAGCATGAATGTGCGATCATATGGATTAAATCGTAACAGAACCAACTAGGGCTTCAAGAGGCCAAACCATCTCAAACCTCAACCATAGTGATTTCACCGAACTGGTATAGAAATCACTAATACCACCCAGATTGGTCTCTTCCTAAGATGTCCAGGGTTCTAAGGGTTCTATCTCAACTCACAACCTCTAGGGAACCCAAGTTGTTACAAGGCTCCAAAGATATCCTATCTCAACCTGTTAGCCTCCTGCTGCAGTAGGTTACTCATATTTCATGATTGACATTAATACAGACCAAATATGTCATACTTTGCATGCTGCAATGCTCCATATTTCCTTAACAGTCACCAAGTGAAGAAGGCTACTCAGAGTTCATCTAACTGCTTTCCAAATTTTGAGAAGTTATTCCAGTGTTGTACAATTTTCAGTTAAAGGGAGGTCCAAACAGCGTAATCTTGGTCTCCCTTGGTTTCAATTTCCTGTTTTATAATATAGAGAATGAAAATCTGTCCAACAGCTTAATCTTGGCAGATTCTTAGATAGGTAGAGAATCAAAGGAGCCCAACTGCTTAATCTGGGCCCTCGGATGAAATAAGGGTAGTTTGTAGATAGGAAAGCATAAAAAAGAAAAATTGAAATGATGGGTTTGCAAGTCTAAGTGCAGCCAAACCAAAAGAAGAAAAAATGTTAGGTAAGTAGGCTGGGTAGGTAGTTTTGAGGTTGCAGAGTCGTGATTGCTGATCAGTTCCAAATTTTCAGGTGTCATCTCTACTCAGGACACAATCACCAGGCAGTTCTATGTGAAAAGCTCAAAACATGAATAACTAAATTCCTTTCTCCATCTCCCCCAAATCATTAACTAATTTCCCCAAAAAAGAGGTCAAGATCTGCTTGATACCTCTTAGTTTCATCATTTTCATGTCATTAGCTTGGGTGAAGATCTGCTTCACTCAAAGAAATTCCATACTCTCTCTATAAGGTTCTATCCCCCCATTGCAGCCTAAGAATCTCCCAAACTTAGCGCTTTCTTACCATCTCCATATTGACTACTGAAATTATTATTTAACTCCCTATATTTTTCCCATCCCCCTACTAAAACTATGTAAATCATCCCCTATGTAAATATCCCTCCCCCTGGTTGAAAAATAACCATAATTACCCCCGGGAATTGCTCAGTTTGTCTGAAACTTGGCAAGAGTCCTCATGCTGCCCCTTCAAACCATCTTCTAAATGCAATATACTCCTTCCAAAGTATAAAATCCCTTTTTAGGTTATCGGACCCCTTCCGAGGCCTCAAATTCGTTTCTGGCACACGTACTCACTCCTTCTGACCGCAATAGACCCTTGTCGATTTCCTTAACACTCTGCAGATCCTAGTAAGCCATCTCGCGTCGCCATATCGCAATATTCTCACCACATAGTTGTGCCCCATCCTTTGTTACCCGATGCAATATCGCGATATCAGCGACCAGCAGTCGCAAGCATCGCATGTCCAAGGTAAATACCTTCTCGTTTCCCGTTGATGCAATATTGTGATCGCATCGGATGAAGTTCATCGCATCGCATTAAAGTATGAGCACCCTGCCACGTCACAGCTATACTAGGGACCCCACTGCTGACGTCAGCATGCTGACATCACCCACCGTACTGCTGACGTCATGCTGACGTTAGCAGCCAAAAGACCGAAAATTCGCGCAGGAAGAAAAATCGTGCTTCGGAGCTCCAGAACAAGAAACAGAGGCAGTTTTCGAAGTGCTAATCACGCATCGCTATGGGAAGTAGGCCGTTTTGGGGAATCTTCAGGGAATCTTTTGATTCCTTGGCCCGTTTTGCACCGAAAAAGCCCGAAATTGCCCAATTTTGCCAAATTAATCCAGTTTAAAGACAGGAAAGGACCAGAGACAGAGATTAAAGAGTATCATATCAAATCAACAGGGAAAAAGGACGTCAAAGAGTATCAGCAAGCGGCAGAGACCATCAATGTAGTAGCAAAGAGTATTAGCGAAGATATTAACAGCGGCCCAAAGTAGGAGAAAAATTAATACCTTCCAGCAAAGTCAAAGAAAGAGGGCGAGGCCACTCAAAAACTCTCAAATCACGGTCATTGCACATTTAACTCGTACCAGAACAGAACTACAGATCCCAAAGCACAGTTATTCCAGCAATACTGCATCAAGTCTCCAAGGGCCACATTGCACTCTTTTTGATTCAGCTGCCTCTAGCGCAGCCTAAAGGACTTACCTGCATTTAATTCCAGCGACAATTAGGTTTTCAGAAAAGCTTTCCGGCATACCTGTTTAGGTCAATTGTAATAAATGACTTCTGATATTTAGCTTATATATACCACCCTGAAAGACGGAGTAGGGGTTGGTTGGTGAGTCCAGGAAGTTGCTTAATCTTTGGTATCTCGACATTTTCTTCAAGCAGAGACCCGCACTGTAACTGTCATACTTTCTATAATCAAAGACTGTTGAAAGCATGGATTCTGAAACTGTTTGATGTGTTTAATTGGCCGAGGAGTGATTGTGGAATTCTTGTGCTTCTACATGGTTCAATAAGTGTTTCTTAACTCTATTAATTTTTCATGTTTTTTTTTACCACCGTTCCACCATCTAAATTGCAGAAAAGAAGAATAGCTTAGGATTTGTTTAACTACACCTTAGGCTCAATTTCTGCAATTTTTCATGTTTTCATCAGAAATAGTTATGAACATGTATACTTAAATGATCTTGTTTACGTTGTTTCTTTCACATAAGAATGAGAGTTTAGGAATTCTTAGTTGCTCCTAGATAACCATTCATTCACTTCTCCTCTCTTTCAGTTTGATGAAATATTCTCCTTTGCCTTTATCCTCTGATTGTCATTCCATCCTTTCAGTAAATTGATAACTGTATCATGTGTGGCTATCCCGCTCCTTAATCCTCTTGTGACCAAGAAAACGCAACAGCAAGCCTTAATCCATGACTCCATGCCCAATGGTTTGAAACTTATCACATATTACCTTGCCTCTTTGCTTGAAATTTCTACCTTCCATCCAAACACAAAAAAAAACCCCTGAGCCAAAAGCTAGCCTAAAACCATCAACAAAGTTGAATCATTAAGAGAGAGCCCTCTCTGATTGCAGGTGGGCTAGAACCTGCAATCCAAAGATTGGTTTGTGCTTACCTCGTCTGTATCCCTACAGGAGCCTAGGGACAACCTGAGGGATAACATAATGGCGACTTCGTTAGGGACCTCCTCAGATAAATTCATTAAACCAGTCTGCAGCCCCACAGAGGAACGAACCGATCTATGAAAGTCTTTGTCGACCTGTGTTGTTGCGTTTTTTAGAAAAAGTTCCCAAAAAAAAAATAGAGTACAAGCTGCCTCCTAAGAAGCAAACACGTAATACACGATCAAATCCTGATCCAAATAGCCCATTTGTTGTTGAAAATCTGAATTTTAGCCCAGCTGTTGTTGAAAATCCGAATTTAATTCCTCATATCATTAGAAAACAAAAGCAAAAAGAAGACCAAACTGCTGCGAGTCATGAAACAGTTCAGCCAAGCAGTGTTCCAATGCCTGTCAAAGTTTTATTCCGGTCAACCCCAAGTTCCCCTGGTTCATCACCTCCGTATCCAAGCAGCTCCTCTACACCTCCATCCCATACTCCTACTACCACTACTACTCCTTCTACCCCGGTTGTTCCTGTTATCCCCGCTGCTCTTGTTGTTCCGCTTATCCCCATCATCATGGCTAGATATGCGCCCTTACAATTGCATGCTAATCCCGGGGCTATGCCTCAGGACTACCAATCAAAAATCACCTATTTTGATGGCGCAACCTCCTGCACCACCCTACAGCATACAAAGAAAATGCAGGATTATTTCAAGAGTTATGAGATTGATGATGAGAGTGTAAGAATGAAGATTTTTGCTCAAAGTTTGACCGGTGATGTCAGAACCTGGTTTAGGGCACTTGCACCCAATTCTATATTAAACCCTGAAGCCTTATACCAGGCACTCATTAACAGATGGGAGAAAAAGAAATATCCCTTACACATACTATCTGAGTATGATACTATCAAAAGAGGACCTGAGGAAACAGTTCTGGATTACTGTGCAAGATTTAACAATGTTTACAACGCAATACCACAAAATTTAAGACCTCCACCTGATCTCGCTTTATACAAATTCCCGGATGGCTTTGATGCTGAGATGGCATATCAATTAAGGGAAAGAGCCCCTCAAAGCCTTGCAGAGATGCAAGATGTTGCTATTAGTGTGGAAGAAAATCTAATTGCTAAAAGAAAAAGAACTAGAACTGAGAAAAGAACCACTTTCAAAGAAGAACCCTCAGCCTTCGATCAGAAGCTGGATGCTATCATCAGTGGCATCCACAGGCTGGGAGACAGAGTAGACAATGTTGAGAGAAAAACTTCATGGGAGGGTCAATAGCAGGGAAAATTTTAAGAACCCCCCCTAAATTTATAAGTATAATAAATGGGTGAATCTCCATGGTATATAGGAAAAATGGAAGGCGATTTTATCAATAATATAATATGTATATATAATTTTTTGCCGAATCTCTCACGAGGCATGGCGAATATTTTACTCAATTATAAAATCTTGTAAGATCTTGGTATTACCATGGGTTATCATAAACCTGGAGCTTAAAAATTACTATTAGTAAATTAATAAAATTAATAGTTGAATTTTATTTTATTTTTTATTTTAACCAAGCTAAAATGTTTAACATACATTAAATTACAACATCCATTTTTACTCTTATCGACCAAGCCCCGAGAGGGATCAAATATTTTCTCACTTTATGCTAGTTTGCATATCACGATATTTGATACCTCTCGGGGGTTTGTATGGGTTAGTAGATACAGAGTAAAGATGGATCTATGCTTGTTTAATTCCCCCATTTAAATAGGCTACATTTTAGGTGAATACCATGGGTCAATACCATGTGCCATTTTGGTGAATACCATGGGTCAATACCATGCGCCATTTTTATTTTTATTAATACTAATATTAGGGTTAATAATCTTTTGTTGCATGGTATTAATAATAATCTAGTCCATGGTATTTGTCCCATAGTATTTTGCCCATAGGTTTCACCTAAATATAACGCATTTTTTGAGTGTTCATAAATTTATTTGTTTACCATACCTCTTGTTTATTTATATTTTTATTAATTTACCATACGTCTTTTA
>APFE031157797.1:0-50820 GCA_000404065.3 Pinus taeda | reverse complement strand
ACTGATATGTGTAGAGACCATTTGAAAAAATTTGCAAGGTAGGAACTAAATGAAACATTTCTTTTCCTACTGCATAACCCAAAGCTTTGATATACTTGCAAGGAAATACTTGGAAGGAAATCCCTAATATATTATAGAAAATAAACAATGGGAAAATAAACCTAATCTAGCTACATGAAGTAAATACCATGAAATCATACCTAAACTACTACACTAAAAATAAATCATGTTCTAATTATACAATCAAACAAATTCTCAATAAATATCGATGTAAACTACCTTTTTGATATTAAATTGATGATTAAAACAACTAAGCCTAATTACATAGTTAAAACCATAGTGATGAAATTAAGTTTTCAAAAAGGTATCTAGTACCCTCAAGCTTGTTTCCAAGGCCAAGAAGACATTGTGGAAGGGTATGAAGAAAATTTTAGGCTTAAGGAGCAATTTTCGTCAAATTATAATGGATTTTGTGAGGTTTTATAGGACGCTACAAGACTGCTACAAGATGTTATAGGATGCTCTGTATTGCTACAACATTGCATTCAAGAGCGGTTTGATGATTCTAAAAGTGACCAAAAGGTGGGATAAGGAATTGGAGGTTGGGTAAGAGTGTGGAAGACCTTTCAAAGCTTAGATCTCCTCAAGAGCCCATCTTTCACAAGGGGAGAAAGCAATCTAACAATCTCTAGTAAATTTGTAACTAGTTTTCTGTGTGTAGAACATTTAAAGGAATGAATGGGAATGGAAGGAGGGTGTTAAGTAATTTGGTTAGTATTCAATGGAAATGATGCTACTTTTCCCTGCAATCTAATAGATTTCACCTGCACACAAAGTGGTTATTCGACTATCAGAACATCATGATCTAAAGATAGCCAAGAATACTAATTACAAAATATAAAAATGCAAAGGAAAGGATGACTTGAATTTAGAATAAGATCTTAATATTTCATAAAAAGGACCATACTTTTTGTGCCTGTCCTTATAGAGAATATAGCCAAATTTCTCAATAAAAATGATTAATAAATCTCCAAAGGAAATTTTTTTTTAGATAAACAAAATAAGAATGGAGACAACTAAGCTAAGTATAGAAAAAGCATGCATAATAGAAATATAAAAGATAGAGGCTTGAGTGTTTGGGTTGGGCCCTATCCCAATGGAACTAAGATCCCTTAAAACACACTCAGACTAGGATCCTTTATTTATACAAAAATGAGTGAGGGAGAATCCTCCTTAGAAGGAGGATTGCTTCCCTCCAAAACCCCTATAAAAGTGGATCTAGTCTCTTGAGATTCTCTTAGTCACTGGGTGTAGTAATTCCCAATAGACAACTAAATTTTAGGTGAGTTAATGTAGGGAATAAGTCTCCTACATTTCCTCCAACTAGTCTCCATCTTACTTTTGCACAATAATTGCACTTTGTCCTGCAAATTCAATATTTTAGGCTACATGATATGACAAATATTCCTTAACCTCCCTAATGAACACATGATAGCTCAAAAAGATGTTATCAAATGGAGAGAGAGATAAACATATGTTGAAGGATGGCCAAAAGGGTGTTGATTTTTACCTATGTAGGAGGCCCATCATTTTCCTCATGTCAATTATTGTTGTGTAGGTAAACCCCTCTGCGGACAAAGGTGATCCCTCTAAACTAACTGAGGTCTAGCAACAATCAAACAACGCTAACACGCAGGTTCCTAATTGCAAAATAAAGGCCAAGATGAGAGCCTACCTCGAATCCAACGCTTATATTCGTAGAAGGGTTGTCACTTCCACGCTTTCGCTTCAGCTGGTCGCAATCCTCACGATCTCCGTGAACAGACACCTGCACGTGCAAAGAACAAGACAAATACAAGCATAAAATCCGGGAAATGCAACTATGTATCGGTCAGAAAAGATACAACTCAAACATCATAAAAAAGACACATGAGTGGAACCATAATGATAGTCTTCTATTATTATTGATAAAACAAAAGAGAATACAACCAAGTTCTGATGTCAGATCCTCCTTTGGTTGGGTCCACCCAGCAAGTCCCTCAAGCATTCACCCTTGAAGGTAGATATCCCAAGACAAAAATCTCTCTCACACAAGTTTACACAAGATGGAAACACTTCCCAACCTTCCTTAAGCACTCTAGCTATCCCACACTTATCACACCAGCTGCCTATCAAGCTCACACTACCAGCAATGCTCTAAACACAATCAATCCCAAAAACTCGCAGCTCATGGCAATGGTGGAGGCTTAAATAGGAGAAGGAGTCTCCATGAATGGTGGGAGGATGAGCTTATCTCCAAGGAAGGTGGCTCAAATGATGAAACAGACATGCTAGAGAAGGGAGGGTGACATTTGCAAGGCCAACAACTAGGTCTGGAGTCATCTAGAAGGCTGACTGTTAGAACAAACTCACCCAAACTAGATCATCGTGGGTACATAACTGCACTGGAGCGCTGACATTGCTACTGAATAACAAAGATTCATATCAGCGCGATCAGATATAAGTAACAGACGCGCTGTCACATGAAATTCGACCAACGCGGGAATCACGTGTGCTTCCGCGCTGGCAGCACATTGAGTCTGTTTTGGAGCGCTCATCAGCGCGTTTATTTTTACAACAGTCGCGATGATAGAAGAAACTTTGGCAACGTGTGTCATTTGGAAATATTAGAGAGCATGAGCATGATTAATTGGGTCTCATGACACTGCAGGAAGACTGACAGGGAGACAATGACAAATTACTGTGTAACAGATGCCCCCTAAAGCATGAAGCTCGAGAGAGTGGGAGGGGTGAAATGCTTTATGAAACTGGCTGAACTGGAACACCACCAGGAAGAACCTGCACGTAGTGCAACTGATATGTCAAATACATGATGTACATGGCATGGGCGCAGCCATCCATAGTAGAGTACATAAAAATCTGGATCCCAGGTATGGACGCATCCATCCGATGGGTATCAATAAATAGACTCATGCATGGTCGCAACCATGCAGCAAATGAGTCATGTAGTGATTATAATAATCCACAAAATGCAACCCGGATCGCAATATACAAAATCTGGGGTCTTGCGCTCCAACTCGACCCGAAAAAAGTACAAGTTCAAGCATGCGAATGTGGGAGTCGAAGTCGAACATGCGAGAACATCGTCTGATTACCAGTGAATGATGAAAACTATTAACAGACGCGAGAGGTACCACCAATAATGACAATGGTCCTCAAGGTACTATAGGTACAATCCACGGCATGCGAATCAGTGAGCCGATGTCGAACACCCGTAGAATCATTCGATCGGACGCCCATTATGAAAACCTCGCGTCGAACACGAAGAACCTGCCATTGAGGCATGCAGGCTCTAAGGCACCTAAAGGGAATCTCTAGGTCAATTTCCTAGATAATGAGCTGAAGTCGACAGGAAGTGACCTTGATCGAAGGTGGGCCATAATGTTTCCCACATCATCGACATGAGACAGAGAGGGATAAAATGTTTTGTGTGAGATATCAAAGGGAGGTTGAGTATTCTGCAGAGGTCAACTTCTCTTGAGCATGTCGGCGGCATGACATCGGACTTCGAAGTATTTGATATCAAATGATCCGGGGTCATGGTGACAAGGCGATGAGAAGATGAATGGTCAAATAGGATAACCCAAACCCACGGAGGCAAGTGCGAAACAAGATGAGATGTCCCCATCCAGACGCGAATGCAGACAAGTGTCATGTTCAAGAGCGACATACTGCCGACACGATGATGATTACAGTTCCTTTATTCCCCCACCATTTCTGGTGAGTACCCCGGTTATTTATGGATGGCAAGCTTGACGGGGATAGCATATGCTTGACAGGCGTCATCATGACGAAACCCGATGTCCTTAAGTTTTAACCAGTCTGACAAAGGAAAAACTCGACGTCTTTTCATATTTAGAGAGTTTGAAAAGACAGCGAAAAGGAAACTCTGAGGGTGTCCTTTTTCGTAAAGTTGTGTCTCTCGAGCCCGAAAAAAGTATAAAACAATTCTTGAAAGAACCGCCTGATCATTATGACTGAGCAGTACTTTTCATAAATAGTGATTTCGATCTGAAAAAGTAAAAAAGCGATCAAAACCACGTCGCTTCGTGACCGTTAACAAATCTGAAATGACAAGGGTCTGACAATATTTTCATTTTTAAACGGTCAGAAAAGGGTTTAAAGATGACCGCCTCTTATTTACATTTAGCGAGTCAAGAGGAATAACTCGGCAATCTTTTCATCTTTAAATGGTCAGAAAAGAGCTGAAAGTAGACCTCCATTTTTATTCTTTTTAACGAGTAAAAAAGGGAAAAAATACTCGGCAATCTTTTCATATTTTAAGAGTCAGAAAAGAGCTTAAAGGTGACTCGTCCTAGAGGAACGAGTGGTATAAAGGGTAGCAATTGGTTCCGACAATTGTGGAACTGCTCAAAACATGTAATGTCGAAGAGGCTGGCTAAGAAAATCACTCTTAATGGCGGTCCCTCAGGAAAGGAAAACAAGCAAGTGAAAGCATATGATCGGCCAAAGAGATGGTGGCGATGGGATGAAAACAACCAAGGCTTATCTAGCGGAATTTAGCGGATAAAGACAACAATCACGAGATGTAAAATGGGTATGGGTTCATTTTTACACAAGATTCAACCATGGAGAACTCTGCTTGGATTCGGTTTCATGTTTACACAAGCTTGAAACGAAAAGCTATGCTTGTTATAAGTTCACATGCCCCTAGCATAATGACACAATGAGGTACATGCCCCCCAAGCTTCATTTCACTCAACAAAGTGGATGGAATGAAGGTTCATTTGCGAGATCTTGGAAAGACTCGACTTGTATTTTATGAGAGCTAAATCAAAAGACTCGATTTGGAAAGGGAATTGTTTCATTTTTTAATGAGTTTGACACATTAAAAGAACTATCCTCATAACCCTTGTTTCATTTTTTAATGAGTTTGACACAAGATCAGGAACTATGCTCGAAAATCCGTGATTCATTTTTTAACGAGCTTGACTCAAGACAAGGAACTATGCTCCGACGAGACCTAGTTTCATTTTTTAAGGAGCTTGACATAGGAAAGCGAACTATGCTCCCACAAGACCTAGTTTCATTTTTTAACGAGCTTGACGTAGGAAAGCGAACTATTCTCCGACCAGTCCTAGTTTCATTTTTTAAGGAGCTTGACATAGGAAAGCGAACTATGCTCCGCAACGAACTTCATCATAATGAACAGGAATTCGTTGCTTCCAAGAGTGCCACTCCCAGTGGAAGGACAACATCTTGGAAGTCAGGACCTAATGCCCCTAGGACACTATGCACGACGGTAGCATCACTGGATAGAGGCACGGGATAAGTAGCCACGTAATTGACCTGCGGTAGGGCATATTCAACTGGTGGATAAAAACCAGAAGGGAATGACAACTGCGCAGGAGGCACCGGGGGCCTAAAGAATGATAATTGATCTATAGTCACAATCCTTCCATCGTGCGGAAAGCAAACCACAGGGAAAAGTGAAGAGACGATGGCCCCCATGGCATAAACATAGTCATGACCAAGGAGAAGACTGAAATCTAAAGCACCTTGGGTAACCAATATGTCTATATAGACAATTTTGCTTCCCAAAGTAATAGGGAACTGTGGGAGGATCCCCAATGGTTGACTGGTCACTCCGTCAAATGCCATCAAATTCTGCGCGATCGGCACAAGCTGTGGAGAGCCCAAAGATTTCCAAGTAGTCGAAGGCATAAGACTGACAGATGCACCCTCGTCCAAGACAATGGCAGGTACTGTCGTATCATAGGCATGTACTGTAATCTGGAAAGGCACATGGGATGGAAGGCGGAAAGTAGTCAAATGGCTCCAGTCGAAGGAAACGACTGAACTACTTGGTGGGGGAATCGTATGATTACCCCCTTCTCCGAAGAAGGACTCTCGGGATCAACTGGGATAGGAGAGTCAGTTTTGGACTCAAGAGAATCTGACGAGACGAGAAGAACATGAGCAATAGAATCATGATGCTCCTCCGGAATAGAGTAATCAACAGGTTGTGAACCCAACTTGACACTCTCTTCGACCAATGGTTGGTCTGGAGCAGGCTTGGCACAGCCAGGTTCAGGAAAAGGAGCCTGGACAAGAGAAAAATCTAAGTCAATCCCTTTGTCAACAGGGAGAGGGTCTGAAGAGAGCCTCTGATAACCAACAGGAAGTTGGGGTGAAGAAGCTGTAAGACTTTCCAAAACAACGGAAGCTTTATCCATGAGCGGACAAAGGTGAAAGGGATGATTTCCTTCACATAGCCTACAGGGGAATCGAATCGTCCCTTTCTTCTTACCGTTGCCCATTGATAGGGTAGCATTTCCATGAGCTCCAGAGGGCGATGAGGGACGAGCCGAATCATGAGACCATACTTCAAGGATCTTGGGAATGCCACGACAATCACGAAGAAGGTGGTCATCCTTGCACAATCTACAAGGAAATTTGACCTTCTGTAGAGGAGCAGAGGGTGGCTCGACTTGAATTGGATTTGGAGCAGTCACTGAACTTTTAGCCTCTCCCTTAAGATACTTCTTCTTCTTCGTCTTCTTCTTCTTCTTCTTAGCCACCTGGTTACTTGAATCCAGACTTTCACTAGGCGAAGTAGAAGATGAGGACGCAGAAACAGGCGAAGGAGGGGAGAGGTCGAACTTAGAATCAACATGATGTTATTAAGGTGTAGGAGCTGATTGACTAGTACTTGAGATGGTCGGGACCAAAGAGGTTGAGAACAACCAAACAGGAAACCCAACAGTTAACCCAGGAAGGGACAACGTTGCCATGTAAGGAGTACCAACATTTCCTAAAGGAGAGAAATGACCAGGATTCCCATCAGAGGGGATACCTAGGTTGGTGAACTTTGGAAAAGTTGCCATCTAAACGAGAAAGAACCCTACTCAAGCTAACGATAAAAAACCCTACTCGAAACTAGCGCAAACAAGATCTAACAAGGTAAGTGTAATCGTGGTCGAATAAATTTTACGACATTAGGACACAACATGACCTTTTCATGTTTTAAGAGTCGAGAAAAGGACTAAAGATGACTCTAGTCGCCTTTGAATTTTTAGTGAGCCTGAAGTGACAAGTGCTCAATAGAGCCTTTTCTTTTAAGGAGTCTAAAAAGGATCAAAGAGTGACTGCTCTGGAGAAACTCAGCAAGGGGTTTACCATACAATCCGCAAAACTGCATATACACCTTAGCGATCATATCAAAGCCAAGGACTTTCCGTACAGCAGTCAATCTTCCCGAATGCTGTGTTCGGTGCGTTATGGGCTGTAAGGCGGCAGACACGACTTCCTATGGATCAAGGATGATAACCCAGTGGAGTCGCCCCATATACACGCAACGGTACGTGGGAGCACAAGTCCGTACTAGACCACAATTGAATCACACACGAAGGAATCACCCAACCTTAATTTGAGAACAAAAGTGACTAGCTTTAACGATGTCGGAGCACGTCTCTAGCCTAGACCTCTAGAATGTGAGTGTTATGTTCCAATGCGTTTTTTAGTTCATTCAATTAATTTTAAACTTGATCTTGAGTTACGTTTCAGTTTTCAGGTCCTACCGTATGTAATTTCTCAAAATCCCTAAATGCACTCTATATGCCAAAACATGTCATTCCATTCAATGAATGCTAATTACAAAAGGGTTTAGAGAGCTTTCATACAAACGAAACAATCACAAACAACAAAGATTTTCCCTACTGCAGCTAATGGAAATCACTAAACTTTTCTTTAAGATTGCTAATCCACTAATCAAAATGAAAAGTCCTAACCTTCATTAACTATCCCAAAGCAAAAGAGATTTTCTTTTTCAATAATGGAAAAATGCACCAAAGAGTTTTTTGAGAAATAATAACACACAAATGTGGAAAAAACCGGTTGACCCCAAACAACTGTGGTCCCTGCCCGGGTAGTGAAAAGAAATCGAAACAATGTCAAGATTGGTTCAACAACAATCACTTAAACAACCAAGAAAAAGCAAGCAAAGAGGAAGGCTAAATCAAACCAATAGCAATTAGTAAACGGACCTTTGCAAACAAGTAACCAAGCAAAGCTGATCCAACAAACTTGGAACAATAAAACTAGGTCACAAAGCAAAAAGCAAGATTCGCTTCAAAAAGACTCACAAGAAAGTGCTTCAATCTTCGGGCAATGAAAATCAAGTCATAAACCAAGGGAAAAATGCAGGGGATAGTAAGACCAACAGGCTCAAGAGATAGAATTGAAGAAATTCAATCTTACAGGAATCAGCGCAGGTGGAACACAGCAATAGGGCGCTAATAAGAAACTACGCATAGCAACAATGCGATGTCACCGCGGAAGCACATGACTTAACCATGATGGTTGGATTTTCAGAACCGTCGCGACTATTTTGTGTATTAACGCGATGATCAGGAAATCACAAAAAGGGCTATGCGATGGCAGCGTGATTGTTTTATAATAAACCGCGATGACGCTAAAAAATGACCACAATCAAGCCAAAAACTCCCAAACCAAGGAAATCACTCTTTAAACAATCAAGGCACTTCCCAGACCGAACCAGGAAACCCAAGAGGCAGAGAACTAATCCCCAAATTTTGAAAAGAGAGCAAAAATCAAACTCAAGGAAAAAATGAACAAGAGTAGGACAAAAGCTAGCTCCAAGCTGTTTGGTTTGTAAACCAAACCGGAGATTGACTGAAATGGATTTGATCTACTTCGCTAATGCAGAGCAATAGCATTTTGAAGGCTAATTGGCCATGCTTCAGGCTCCGTCTAAAGCTTACAATTCAAACAACAAGGTAAAACTCCCCAGCGGAGTCGCCAATTGTTGTGTAGGTAAATCCCCTTTGTGGACAAAGGCGATCCCACTAGCCTAAATGAGGTCTAGCAACAATCAAACAATGCTAACACGCAGGTTCTTAATTGCAAAATAAAGGAAAAGATGAGAGCCTACCTCGAATCCAACGCTTATATTCGTAGAAGGGTTTTCGCTTCTGTTCTTTCGCTTCAACTGGTCGCAATCCTCACAATCTCCATGAACATACACCTGCAAGTTCAAAGAACAAGACAAATACAAGCATAAAATCCGGGAAATGAAACTATGTATCGGTCAGAAAAGATACAACTCAAACATCATAACAAAGACACATGAGTGGAACCATAATGATAGTCATCTATTATTATTGATAAAACAAAAGAGAATACAACCAAGTTCTGACGTCAGATCCTCCTTTGGTTGGGTCCAGCCAGCAAGTCACTCAAGCATTCACCCTTGAAGGTAGATATCCCAAGACAAAACTCTCTCTCACACAAGTTTACACAAGATGGAAACACTTCACAACCTTCCTTAAGAACTCTAGCAATCCCACACTTATCACACCAGCTGCCTATCAAGCTCACACTATCAGCAATGCTCTAAACACAATCAATCCCAAAAGCTCGCAGCTCATGGCAATGGTGGAGGCTTAAATAGGAGAAGGAGTCTCCATGAATGGTGGGAGGATGAGCTTATCTCCAAGGAAGGTGGCTCAAATGACGAAACAGACATGCTAGAGAAGGGAGGGCGACATTTACAAGGCCAACAGCCAGGTCTGGAGTCATCTAGAAGGCCGGCTGTTAGAACAAACTCGCCCAAACTGGATCATTACAGGTACATAACTGCACTGGAGCGCTGACATCGCTGCTGAATAACAAAGAAATTCATATCAGTGCGATCAGATATAAGTAACAGACGCGTTGTCACATGAAATTCGACCAACGCGGAAATCACGTGTGCTTTCACACTGGCTGTGCATTGAGTCTGTTTTGGAGCACTCATCAGCACGTTTATTTTTACAACAGTCGCTATGATAGAAGAAACTTTGGCGAAGTGGGTCACTTGGCAATATTAGAGAGCATGAGCATGATTAATTGGGTCTCATGACACAGCAGGAAGACTGGCAGGGAGACAGTGACAAATTACTGTGTAACAATTATTGTGACAATGGATTAGGAAATGGTCATATGAGGACATACTTTGGTGAAACTAGGTGGAGTATGTGCCTCAGAGAGGTGGTTGCATCCTATTGAATTCCTCTTAGCATTATGGTCTAATCTAGTGGAGAGATAGAGCTTACATGTTAAGGCCTTTGTATTTTGATAATCTTTGTTAAGATGATGTTATAATCGATGATGGTTATCAATTTGGATCCTTTCGTATAAAAAATTTCAACATGAGAATATCTGGATAAGTCATTATGAATACCTCCATAGTTAAGAGGGAGTGGTGGAAATGTAAGTAGGTTCAATATTCATAATTATCATTGTATGAATATGTATTTTATGTAAAAATAATAGAAGAAAAAATCATTAATTTCTATCATGTTATTCATGATTTATTTTGGTTAAAATAAAATGTAAAAGAGCATGTTCTTATTCTTCGACCTATCCAAAGGATGTGTCCCTTCACATGAGAAAAAGACTATATATTGGTAGCTATTCTTCACCTTTTAGCTACAAAAATTCACATCTCATGTGCAACAGAGAATTTGGACCTATACTACTATGGTATATGAGTTCTCTATGGCACTATACTTCTATGGTATGCAAATTTCTTATGGAACTATAATTTTGTGATGATACAAGCATTTGTGGCACCTTCTCTCTCTATGACATACCATTTTTCTGAGGATTATACTTTTCATATCATCACTTCTGTGGATCCTAGTTTTCTACGGAATTATACCCTTGTGGATATGAGGTTTTGTGAGACTACACTTCAATGGATCTGAGCTACTTGAGACGTATTTTTTCTCTATGTAGTGTAAGCTTTAAGAAGACCATCATCTTTGTGTAATGTGAGCTTAAGAAGAGCATCATCTCTATGTAATGTGAGATTTAGGAAGACCATCTTATATATGTAATGTGAGCTATAGGAAGACTACCATTTCTGTGGAATATGAGCTATAGGAAGAGTATTATTTATGTGTAATGTGAGCAACCTAAAGAATTGTGGGGCGAAAAATATAAAGATATGCATGTGGGAAATTTGTTGACTATATTATAGACAAAACATGATATATTTTAGAGGGCTAACCTCAAACTTACATGATTGGTTAGTTTGAATTCAATTTCTCTTTTTGATGAAGAATCTATAAGGAAATGATTGATGGGTTTTACTCTTGAGGGTTTTTTCCCTAGCCTCTAACCTAATGTATAGTGTTTCTTTTCCTTTTGTTCATTTTGCTTGTATAATTGACGACCTAATTGATTGAAGTAAATGCTAAATTAAAAACATTTATAGTAGTCACATGTAATTATAATGATAAGAAGTACATGCTTTCAATTGAAGTTACAATAACCCCTATTACATAATTAAGGAAAAGTATCCGAATGTAAGTTATCATTTATTGTTGAATTTATATGGTTTTGAATGAATTTAAGAAATTAATCCTAACTAGGACCACTAATGAAGGTCATGAAGAAAGTTGAGTAACCAATGTAGATTCATGTAAATACACTCCATTGTTGGCATAGATGTGCACCCTCAAATTTAAAAAAACCACATGGATATTTTTAGTGACACCCCCGAGATGGTTTTCCACCTATTAGACCAAAATTACAATCAACAACAAGTGCCTAGTTGGAATCCCATGTAACCAATTGTTGACACCTAATCATCAGAATTGGGTGAACATAATGTAAATAAATAAATAAGTAATATGAACAGTCATTAGGAGATGAAGTGAACAGTCTCTCCCTCATGTATATAATGAAGACCAACCTGAAGGAATAAAATATACAAATCAATTTTTCTTTGAGGATTTACTGCCTGGCCTAACATGGTATCAGAGCCAGCTCCAAAAATAGTTGTAACTCCCTTCTGCCTAATGCTCTCTATCCACTGCCCCTGTGTGCTATGTCTGCCATAATTATTTCTGAATCCTCTGGCCTAACAGCCTCAGACCTAAAAACCTTATGAATCATTGTTGTGAAAGTGTTCATCCTTGAGGTTGTGCTGCTGCGAAAGTTTACTGCATAGTTACATAGTTGCTACGATGATAAAGCACATGCTCATTTTCAATGAGTTGTGGAAAGGAGTGTTTGTTGGAGATGGAGACAAAGAGCCAGAACAACCTACATTAGACAAAGAGCACGTCATTTGGGAAAACAATAACAACAAAGCTTATGCATTAATCGTAGCAACTGTAAATGAAGAGGTGAGTCACCATATTTCTCCATTTTCAACTCCTTTTGAAGCCTTACAAAAGCTGAAAGAACTCTATGACTTAGATTCTACACTTGAAGCTGTTCAACTGATGATTAAACTCTTCACTCTTGAACTGCATGATAATGATCCTCTTGCTCTTGCATCTGAAGTAAAGTCTGTAATGCATGATATCAAATCCACTAAGGTTGAATTGGATATTCCTCTCATTGCTTCTCTCAAGGAACTTTATCCTACTTACTCGAATTATATTGAGTCATTGCAAGCAAATGGAAATCTCAAAGATATTGCCTTTGACTCTCTTGTGAAAAATTTTGCTGGAAGAGAGAAATATTTTGGAAAGAAAACAACCCGTAAATCTTCTGAAGAGGTTGTGTGCCTTGCTCTTAAAGAAAATCATCCTACTCAAGATTCTTCAAGAGGAAGAGGTGGTCGAAGAGGAATAGGAAGATATTTTAGAGGAAGGGGGGGTAGACACTCTCAAGGAGAAAAGGTAGATTTGCACTGCATATGCTGCAAATGAAATGGATCACACGATACCTCTACATGCAAGTTACCATGGGACAAAATTGAGGAGCAAAGAAACCAACAAAAGGGTAAAACTGATGATATAGACAAATGTAAAGCACCTGAATCCACTCACTATGTTGTGGCACAATTTAATATTGGAGTAAATAAAGATTTATTTAATGCTTCACTTGCTTCTTGGAAAAATGATTGGTTGCTTGATTGAAAAGCAACCTTCTAGATGACTCACAAAAGATTTTTTTTAAGAATTTACTGACAATGTTGATGGAGCAGTATACTTTGCAGACCAATAAAAAATCCAACCATCAGGGCTTGGCACAATCAGGCTTAAACTGCCTAGTCTTCTAGACTTTCTTCTGCATCATGTTCTATATCTCCCACAACTCAAGAGAAACTTGTTGTCCTTGGTCCACATCCGCTAGAAAATTCACTCCATTCATATGCTTGATGGCATGCTTGAGGTAAGAAAATAATCTGACCACTCACTTGTCATGAATGGAATAGAAGAAGAAAGGCTTCTCAAGCTGCAAGGAACCTCTGCTCGTGCACAACATTTCTCATACAATTCTCATTATGAAGAAGGTACACTTCCATCAAGTTTATTATGGCATGCTAGATTTGGACATTTTAACTATGATAGTATCTGCCTCTTGAAGAAAAAAGGTGTTGCTGGTTTGCCTACAATTCCTAGGAAACTTAAGCGATGTGATGCTTACATTTTAGGAAAGCATAAGAAATAGTCTTTTCATGATTCACATTAAAGAGCACATAGAAAACTTGAACTCATTCATTTATATTTATGTGGTCCAATGACTGTTCCTTTTGCAAATTGAAATAAATATATGATGACATTTATTAATGACTACACGAGAATATGTTGGGTTTATTTATTGAAGAACAAATCTAATGCTTTTCAAACATTCAAGAACTTTCATAAATGGATTGAAAATGATGCACAATCTCATATTGGTCCTATTTGCACTGATAATGGAAAAGAATACACATCAAATGAATTTGAAAACTATCTTCGCCAACATGGGATCAAACATCAAACAACTGTGCCTTATAATCCCTAACATAATTGTGTAGCTAAAAGAATGAATAGGACAATCATAAATATGGTACGATCCATGCTCCCTTAAGAAATGTAAAGATAATGTTTTGGGCTGATGTTGTTCTATGTGCTACATATATAAAGAATAGATGTCCATCTAAAGCTATTAGAAACAAAAATCCATATAAAATGTGGTATGGACATGTTCCTCTTGTAAAGCATCTCAGGGTCTTTGGTTCCACCTGTTATGCCTTGACACCAAAGGTACATAGAAACAAACTTGGTTTTAGAAGTCATAAATTTATCTTCCTCGGGTATTCAAACACCTCCAAAGCATACCATCTCTATGATGAAGTAAATAAAAAAATTTACTGTATCTAGAGATGTAATTTTTCTTAAATCATCCAAAACTGACAATGTTGTTGAGCGGCAACTTGATTGCTTGGATAGATTCACAAAAGGAAAATCATTTCAAGAATTCGATAATCATATTCCACATCTTGAAGGGGGGATTCCTATACTAGATCAACATGTGGAATCTTCTTTCGAAGAACACGCTCCCCTGCATGAAACTCCAACAATGGATGATGCTTTAAGTGATTTGATTAACAGAATTGGGAATTTGATTAGTATGAAAAACTAACTGAGCATCTTCTGAAACTAAATTTCAAACATTATGATCTTGATGATGCAACTTTATTTGTCAAGAAAGTTGGCAAAATAGTTGTATATCTTGTGGTATATGTAGATGATATTTTAATGATAGGGAACAATGAATGCTGCATTGCATCCATAAAGAAGGAATTGGGGAAAAGTTTTCAAATGACTGATTTGGGCTATGTTTATTACTATCTTGGTATTGAAGTAACCCCAACATCCAAAGTCCATATTTCTTTCTCAAAAGAAATGCATTGAAGATCTGTTGAATAGGTTTGGCATGATAGAATGAAATCCTCTTACTACTCCAATGGAACAAAACTTCAAGCTCACATCTATTGAAGGAAAAGAATTTGAGGATGCAACAAAGTATAGACAACTTGTAGGAAATCTCAACTACCTAACTACTACCAGACCAAACATTTCGTTTGTTTTTGGAATCCTCTCCAGGTTTATGCAAAAGCCTTGTGAGCGACATTGGTCTACTGCAAAAATAGTTCTAAGGTACTTGAAGGGAATTCAAGACTTTGGAATCAAGTATGCACACGTGGACGACTTCAGCTTGATTGGATACTCTAATTCAGGCTTCGATGGAGACAAATAAACTAAGGTATCTACTTTAGGATATGCTATGAGTCCTAGATCAGGAGCTATCTCCTGGTGATCGCGCAAACAATCAGTTCCAACGGATTCCACAACAGAAGCAAAATACGTGGCAGCAGCTGAAGCAACAATAGAAATTGTGTGGCTTAGGAAAATTCTTAAATATTTGTAGGTAAAACAAGTACAATCAACTCCACTCATGATTGACAATACCTCTGCAATAAAGTTAGCCAAGAACCAAATGTTCCATGATTGAACGAAGCACATCAATACTAAATATCATCTGAATCGACATCATGTTGAGGCCAAAACAATCCATCTCCGTCATTGTTCCACTAATGAGAAAATTGTAGACATCTTAACCAAAGTGCTTGGAAGAGAAAAGCTTGAACGATTCAGAATGATGCTTGGACTCATCAACATCCCTTCAGATTAAGGGGGGGGGACGGGGAATGTTGACACCTAATCATCAGGATTGGGTGAACATGATGTAAATAAATAAATAAGTAATATGAACACTCATCGGGAGATGAAGTGAACAGTCTCTCTATCATGTATATAATGAAGACCAACCTGAAGGAATAAAATATACGAATCAATTTTGCTTTGAGGAGTTATTGCCTGGCCTGATAGTGATCAACCATAAGCAAGATATGGTGTGATCAAGGGTTTGCATATCCAAATTTTTGGACGAGAGCACAACCACACCCATTTCGAATTTGGATTCTAGTCATTATAAAACCCTAAATATATAAAGGGGTCATTATACCACCTACATTTTGTTTAGTTTAGGCCTTTAATCTCAATATTATTGTTATGTATTTCATGATATATTAAAATGGAGCCTAATCTTTGAGTCCTATTAAAAACGAGATTGAACATTATTTTAATGTTGTAAACATGATCACATTGTTCATATTTTTATCAATTTAATTTGTGGATTGTAATAATAATACTGTTGTTGTTTGATTTCATGTGGTGTGTACCAAGTCTAGAGTGACTTGAATCTTCCTTTTTAGGGAAATGTTGCTAGTTGGAAAGAGCCCACCAACCTAATACATTGCCTCTTTACATCTCTATGATTTTATGTTGACTCGTGTGGTAACTAGGATTTGTGAGTGATAATCGCATTTGGTGTGAGTTTTTTATAGATCTATGATTTTTGTATTTGATATATGAGCATTTTTATTGTGTGATTTCTTTGGTGTATAGATCATGTGCATATCAACCCTATGTTGATCATACTAAGCCTATAACTCATAGGTATGAGCTATAACATTATGTATATTTTTCTCTCATATATAAATCCATTCTAGTAATGATATTGTTGGATACATTGATATTCTCTGTATATATGAAGTTGGTTAATATTTAACAAGTTACATTCAATACAGTAGTCTTTGATTTATGCATTTGGGCTTATTTTGCTTTATATAGCCACACATATGTGCTCTAAATCTTTCTTTATTGGTATAGTATTGGTAGTAGTATGCATGGTGTGATGGCTCTTGTTCTTTGAATACCTATTTGATTGTATTAACCATATTGATTTAACCCTTTTTTTATTGTAATGGATACTCCTTTGGAGTAGACTATGTCTCATGCAAAGTACATGAATGTACAACACTTCAAAGCATGCATATTCAATCTATATTAGGACATGGAAGACAATTAAAGAGAATCAAGAAATAGATTAACCAATCATGAAATTCACACAAACTAAGAAACTAAAAAAAGTAAAACTTGTATTATGAGACATATGTATAATGGAAACATATTTTGACAATAAAATATATTAATATAAACCATTTATTGCTATACTATTGTTTTTCCACCTTTTTGTGCAAGCAACTTATATGTTTATTATTATCATGTAACTTGTGAAAATCATTAAGGTAGGAATCCATAAAAGCAATTGGCCCTTCACTAAATTTTTTTCATCAGTATTAGGAATATCTTCGAATATTATTGGGATAGAGTTCCACCTACCCCACCATTGACATCTTGTGTTGGAAAAAAGACTTGGGAAATTATCCATTGTAAACATATGCAAACATGATAGAGTGAGACTTAGGAAAGGGAATACACGTCATCATAATATTGGATTTGGATTATGTCAAGCTCAAACTAAGCCCAGTAAGTTGTGTGAAAATGGTGTAAACATTGAATGATTGGGTATTTTACATTAAATACAAGGCAACAAGATTTTTGAAGTGCATGATAGGTAGGATAAAGAGGTGTTATAGGTTTGTAGGAATTCTACAATCTTGCAACTAAAGTTATACCAAACAAATAATCAACTTCTTGATATACAAATTAAAAAAAAAAACGAGGTTAGATCCTTAGTGTAAACTTCCTATGCTTACTACATGATTGACTAAAATAAAGAATTAAATTAGTGTAATAAATCATCACAACATGAAGCCTATCATGTTTAAATTCTTGAAATGTAAATAATTACAAGTGAACTATGACATCTTCATTTTATTTATGAATCTTGCTAATAGATATCAAATCAAGAAAAAATAAATAAACTTGTATTACACACAATTCTTTAAATGTCATGAATTGAGAGACGTCAAATTGCACACACAATGTTTGAAATATGTTATACATGGATACAGATTATCTCATTGAAAATATAAAGATTATATAAAAATAAAGAGATATGCTATGTGTTGATAAAAATCATGTGAGGTCCTCACAAAATCTCCATTTGATTAAAATCTCTAATGAATATTAATTGTCTCTCTTAAGAGAATTTATATATACAACTAACGTTCAAGTTCAAGTCATTCACATCTTAAATCTAGAAGTAAGATTGAGCTTTTCCAGTTCAAGCAAGTATTCTTCATGAGTGATATGTAATGCAACCCTGAGATTAGACAACAAAGACTTTTTTTCATAGCTTAATGTTTTTCTAACAAGAAAGGCTTGTCACTCAGGGCGATATGCATTCACTTCTAGTTCCTGAAATTGTTCCTAGTTGTTTCCTGCAAAATTAGATCAAGTAACATTAGTTATTAAATTGTAGAAATATTTAAATTATTAGAGGCACAATCTTGAAAATAACACACTATCAAGAATATAATACTTTCCAAATTTTAATAAAATATATCATAAAAAACCTAATGTAACATCAAACAATTAGTTTAAATAACAATTCAAAGTAGAAATAAAAAACAATTCAAGACACTAACTCTATATAACATGGAATTCCAAATTTCAGAGTTTGCTTTCCAGAATTACTCTTTTACATTTTCTACAATTTGAAAAAAGATATTATGGAATACCATTCCAATTTTTTTTATTTATGTAAATCTCACCATAAATATTGCAATTTACTAAAATTATTCACAAAATTTCTCATTCAAATTGCTATCTAAAATTTTTGTATTTAAACCTAAACTCTAGCATATTTTCATAAAAACATTTTTTGGTAGTTGGTAATTATGTTTATCAACCGTTAAGCTTGCTATTCATACTTGATATTTAATATAAATACTAAAATGTCAACTTTTAAGCTTTAAAATTTCCATACTTCAAATTCAATATAAACAAACTAGGTTACAAGTTTTACACTGAAACATTCACTATAGACACACAACAGAAGTGACTAAAGAAAGAGACGCTTACTTCTGAGGGCAAGGTCGAGGGCGTTGGCGATGACCATGCCGATGGCTGATGCCATTTTACATTCTCTGATTTGGTATCTGGAAATACAACATGGTATTGCTGGGCATGTAAAACGTGTGTCACAATACCTCTCCACCAGGCGTCATTTTCATTTGCTTCCACCAGATCGCCAACCGCCCAATTTCTTAAGTTGGTCGGTGGAGGGCGTGGCCTTAATAGATGGTACTCTGTTCTCTCCACCAGAGGCCCATCCCCATCTTCATTCCTGTATTTCTCGAAGAGTACATTGCAGTGGTCCCTCTCGCAGGACACTATGATGCCGTCGAACCACGCACCTTCATAACCTTGCTGCAAGCTGCACTGCCTCTACTTCCATACGACCCTTGAATTTCTCCAGTTCTAGAAGTAAGATTGAGCTTTTCCAGTTCAAGCAAGTATTCTTCATGAGTGATATGTAATACAACCCTGAGATTAGACAACAAATTCTTTTTTCAGAGCTTAAAGGTTTTCTAACAAGAAAGGCTTGTCACACAGGGCGATATTTCACACAGGGCGATATGCATTCACTTGTATTTGGTGAAATTGTTTCTCACTTCTAATTCCTGAAATTGTTCCTGGTTGTCTCCTGCAAAAAGAGATCAAGTAACATTAGTTATTAAATTGTAGAAATATTTAAATTATTAGAGACACAATCTTAAAAATAACACACTATCAAGAATATTTTCAAAATTTTAATCAAATATATTATAAAAAATATTGGAAAATGTATAATTGAAAAATTATTTTTCACTGTACTAAAAAATCAAACATTCAAAAAACCTAATGTAACATCAAACAATTAGTTGGAATAAGTAGAAATAAAAAACAATCCAAAACACTAACTCTATATATGAACATGGAATTCCAATTTCTTTTATTTATTTAGATCTCACCATAAATATTACAATTTACCGAAATGATTCTTTAAAATTATTCACAAAATTTCTCATTCAAATTGCTATCTAAAAGTTTGGTATTTAAACCTAAACTCTCGCATATTTTCATAAAAACATTTTTTGGTAGGATAAGCTGGCTATTCATACTTCATATTTAATATAAATACTAAAATTTCGACTTTTAAGCTTTAAAATTTTCATACTTCAAATTCAATATAAACAAACTAGCTTACAAGTTTTACACTGAAACATTCACTATAGACACACGACAGAAGTGACTATAGAAAGAGGCGCTTACTTGTGAGGGCGTTGGCGATGACCATACCGATGGCTGATGCCATTTTCCATTCTGCCAATCCTGCCTTACACGCATGTTGGATGGGTGGAATACATTCTCTGATTTGGTATCTGGAAATACAACATGGTATTGCTGGGCATGTAGAACCTGCGTAACAATACCTCTCCACCAGGCGTCATTTTCATTTGCTTCCACCAGATCGCCCACCGCCCAATTTCTTAAGTTGGTCGGTGGAGGGCGTGGCCTTAATAGATGGTACTCTGTTCTCTCCACCAGAGGCCCATCCCCATCTTCATTCCTGTATTTCTCGAAGCGTACATTGCAGTGGTCCCTCTGGCAGGACACTATGATGCCATCAAACCACGCACCTTCATAACCTTGCTGCAAGCTGCACGCCTCTACTTCCATACGAGCCTTGAATTTCTTCTTTGCAGCACCAAAACCACCCTGCAAAACCAGTTCCCAATCAACAAAGAACATAACAGAATATCAGCGAAGATTACTGAAAAAAAGGGTATCAATATCAAGTAATAGGAAAAAGATGAAGATTAAAATAACAATTAATAATTTAATTGTGAATATATTAAATTCTAAAATTGTTAAGCGAAAAGAAGACTCTATGATGTAAAAATTAGTTGAAATGAAAATGTTAAGCGAAAAGAAGACTCTATGAAGTAAAAATTAGTTGAAATGAAAATATGTAAAGTTAGGTGCGTTTTATGGAAATACACATAATTTAGGGTACATATTTTGATCTCATTTCTAAATTTAAATTAAGAAAAAAAAAAGTAATTTTAAGAAATTATAAATAATTTGAAAGAAAAATCAATCTATATAAAAATAAGGAAAAATAAAATTTGGAAATCAAAATTGATTGGTGGTTTAATTTTTTTTAAGAGATGTAAAACTAACATAATGTAATATCATCGTGTAGTTACAGACTAGATTACTTATGTG
Source organism: Pinus taeda (assembly GCA_000404065.3). NCBI lineage: Eukaryota > Viridiplantae > Streptophyta > Pinopsida > Pinales > Pinaceae > Pinus > Pinus taeda. The sequence goes on along the minus strand of APFE031157797.1, from coordinate 29,926 downwards.
TTCCAAATTTGTAAATGGGTCAATCCAACTTTGTTTCGAAAGTCTCTTATACGAGACTCAAGCCTTGTGATTATGTCAAGGCCCTCCCTCTAGCACTTTCTCTATTCCACACCTCTATTATATCTAGTTACATTTGTGGCTTGGGCCTCAAGACTCCAAGGTCTAGCCTCAAGTCCCTCCCCCGAGCACTTTCTCTATTCCACACCTCGATAATATCTAATTACATTTGTGGCTTGGGCCTCAAGACTCCATGGTCCAGCCCCAAGTCCTGCACTCACTCGGCTATAAAATGAGTAACTTCCCACTAGTTTCTCTATCTTCCAGCTCAAGGATAGTCCTCTTCCCCTCCTTTCCCTTTTAAGGGCTGGGGTGTAATTGTTTGTTTGTTAACTGTTTCTTTTAATTAAGGAAAACAGTTATATTATATTATTATGTCTAAATTCTTAATTAATCATAACTAGGTATCAACTTGTTTTCTCACTTTCGAGTCTAAGTCAATGTCACAAAGTAAAATAAATGCCGTGATCGAAATTTGACTTAAATAACCATAATAAATATTCCTTGGAGCCTAAGGTGTTACACATTTTATATGGTATTAATGCCAGGCTTCTCAGTGAAATGCCATCATCAAATATGTGTTGAATTTGAGGGATGGAGTCTATTAAATTTGCTTGATGAAGTCTAAATAAATTTACAAAGTGAATAGTCACCCCTTAAAAAATTATCAAGCCGTTATAGGAAAACCACTCTCTGTTGAATTTGCATCATGAAGTCTGAATAATTTTACACTGTGAGTATTTAACCTTTAAAACAGTTACTAGGCAGTGAAAAAAAAACCACAAGGAAATCAGACATAAATAATTATCAGCGAATTTGCTTAGGGGATCGACCCTTTCGGAGCATGACCCCAAGCTACCAAATTACTGTCATTTCACCCCAAGGAGCTCGCTCGTTGGGGTTTCGAGGCTTTTTAGATTTGAGGGAGGAAACGGAGAGCATGAAAAAAAATTGAATAGTGTACCAACCCTCTCATCTTATGCGACAGAGAGTATGCAGGACACAATATGTTCAAGTAAAACGGAGAGACCATAACAAGGTAGGTGGTTACTATAAACACCAAGGGAATTACCAAAAAATTATCCAATGGCAAACAATATTTTAATTGTCTAATAAGTGATCCCACTTACATGTGGTAACTGAGAGAGTGTTTTCAGAGAAAAAAGCTTTAAAGAGTAACTACTGTAATAGTGTAAAAATAAGGTGTTATATACCACAAAACTAGATACTCAAATTTATTTAATGTAACTGTAATTACTTTTAACTAAAAAATATAGTAATAGAAATTAACTTCATATTACAGGTAACTTAAAAATTATAATAGTAAAAACTGATCTCATATTACAAGAAACACAATTACCAATTCCCCGGATTAAAAAAACAAAAGCATGGCATATGGCAGAATTTTACATACATGCAATCATACAAAGATCTGGTACAACTAAACTTACCATTTTCATACTTCATGTTCAATATAAACCTAAAATTACAACTGTTAACCGTACAATTCATACTTCATATTTAATATAAATACTAAAATTACAAGTTTCGGAGTTTAAGAACTTCAAATTCAATATAAACACAAGCGAATAAAGAAAAAGAAAGGCGCTTACTTGTGAGCGGGACGGCGTTCGCGATAACCATGACCATGGCAGATGCCATCCATTCTCCCAGTCCTGCCTTACACGCATATTGGATTGGTGGAATATGTTCTCTGAAGCCGTATCTGGAAATACTACGCGGTATTGCTGGGCAGGCGAAACCTGCGTCACGATACCTCTCCACCAGGCATCATTTTCATTTGCTTCCACCAGATCGCCAACCGCCCAATTTCTTAAGGTGGTCGGAGGAGGGCGTGGCCTTAATAGATGCTTCTCTGTTCTCTCCACCAGAAGCCCATCCCCATCTTCATTCCTGTATTTCTCGAAGCGTACATTGCAGTGGTCCCTCTCGCGGGACACTATGGTGCCCTCAAACCACGCACCTTCATAACCTTGCTGCAAGCTGCACGCCTCTACTTGCAAACCAACCTGGAATTGCATCTTTGCAGCCCAAAACCACCCTGTAAATCCACTTCCCAATCAACAAGGACTATGAGTAACAAAATATCACCGAAAACAGAAGAAACCAATGAGAACACCCAAGTCAATCCCGACACCTAAAATCTCTGTATGAAATAATCTCATTTTCTTCATGAAAGAATCTCAACGATCCCATTGAACGAGAGTTGCAGTGCAGCATAGAAATTCTTCTCTACAGAAAATATAATAATGGACGCAGAGATACCTCAAGTCGACCGTCCGCTTTGTTCCTCATAGAGCTTCAAAGCATCGAGCAAATGCAAAGCATAGAGCAAACGTGTTGGAGGACAAGTTATATATTTGGTTTCAGCGGCCCCTATATGCAGCCGGCCATGCAAAAGCCGACCTATCGGGGTTGACTTTAACTTTCATGACCTTTGTACGTGTGAGGAACGCCCACGCCCTGGTTTCGGCCGATGTGGGGATCCAGTAAAATGCTTTTTTACAACTTTCGAGAAGGGTGATTCAACGAAATAACGGGTAAATTTTACCAGTCTAAATGATTCTTAACATATTTTTAATGTTGAAAAGGAGAGTGGTTTTACATATCTCCACTTATTCAAAGAAATAATTATTAAATTTAAACGTGGAAATGAGTCAAATCAGACCGTTTCTCAATTAAAGTGTAAGGTATCCAATTATTTAGGGATGTTTCAAGGTGATACTGTGGTTTTATTAGAGAATGCGGTATTCAATCGGATTATTTAGTGATGTTTCAAGCTGAAATTGCGGTTTGGTTAAAGAATGCTGTATTTAATGTATTTAATGGATATGGAGTTTTATTTATTCTTATTTTATTGTATATGAAATTTTATTTAATTGATACATATTTTTTCCAAAATTGTGTGGTTGGATTTGATTATTTTTATTTCCTCTTTAGGCACTATAATCAAGGTTAATAAATAGTTTATTCTATTTATCATGAATAAATTGTATTCCGCAAATTATGCTAAAGTACCATGAGAGTATCTAGAATGCTTAAGGGAAAAAGAAAGGGAGATATTATTCACTATCAACATATAGTTAATGTGTAGTAATAAATTGATGTAAGTGGCAACCTCTTTGACATCTAACTATCTATCTATATTTAGTTAACATATGTTGGTAAGTATATGGATGTGGCCATCTAGCAATTATTATCTTTGCACCAACTTATTTTTTCGGAAAAAATAATAAATTTACTAGTGGAAATGAGTCAAAACAAGTTTTTTTTTTTTAAATTAATGTGAAAAACATCTAATTATCTAGCGAAATTGCATAGTTTGATTTGATTCTTTTATTCAACCAAGGTTAGGCTCTGTAATCAAGGTTAATAAATAGTTTATTATAAAATACTAAGTTTATAGTGGAAATGAGTCAAATCAAGTTTTTTTTTTTTAATTAAAGTGAAAAACATCTAGTTATTGGGTGAAATTTATCACCCATAGCATCAGGTGAAATTGCATAGTTGGATTTGATTCTTTTATTCACCCAATGTTATGCTCCATAATCAAGGTTAATAAACAATTTATTCCATCCGTAAATTGTGTTTCCCAAATTATAGAAAGTACCAAAAGAAAGTTTAGAATGGTTGAGGTAAAAAAGGTGGGTGCAATGGTGTTGCAATGGTACCACATTAATGGGTAAACATTACACATTGAGATATAATTCACCATCAAAATGTAGCTAATGTGGAGTAATAAGTTGATAGAGGTGGAAATGTCTTTCACATCTAACTATCTACCCATATTTAGTTAATATATATTAATGAGTATATGGAAGTGGCAATGTAGAATTTACCATTTGTGAACCACTCGGAAGAACTCCGAAAGTTTTTCTGGAAAGAAAAAGTGATAGGTTAGAGTTAATGGAAAAATATTCTGCATTGAGATGATCTAACCCCATCTATATCTATATAGAGTTAATAAGTTGTAATGACTTCATGGAAGTAGTAATGCATTGATATCTAACTATCCATTTATAGATTTTCCATTGTATCTTAAGTTAAAAAAATTTAATTGATATCTAATATTTACAAACATTCCCTGAATATATTGCATAGGTGTTTTTGAATCCTATAATATTTCTAATGGACACTCCATCCATCATTGGAGAGAGATGAAGCTAAAATATTATAAAAGAGTGGTAGTGAGAGAATTATGCACGTGGTTTTGAAATGTGGAGCATTTAGAGTGGACACTCCATCCCTAATAAAAAAGAGAGGAAACTAAAGTGCTAGTGAGAATATTTTTAAACTAGAAATCACAATATAATTGTTTGAAGCATGGAAGTGTTGTTGCCAACAATTATTAAAATGAATATTAACAATAGTGAATATTATAGGAAACCTCTTGGCATCCATGTTGTATAATTTATTCTTATACATAAGATACCTAGTCATAACCATGTTTTGAAAGGGGGAAAGACTTAATTTAATAAGTAGGATAGGGTAGGGAGTACTTACTTTAATCTAAAGGTAGTAGGTTATAAATTATTTTTGGATGAACTCAATATTCATCCGCAACTCTTTCGATATACTGCAACATCATACCTCACATCCATATAAAATAACAAGAGTGATTAGATTCTAAAAGAGGAGTTTCTTTTTATCCTATGTCCAGATATTTGTCGAATTACAACTATTTTCAAGCCCATAGTAAGCTTTCCAACCGCCACTTATCCTCTTCTAATTTCTATAATTTCAATTGAGTTTATGATGGATGTCGATTTCCAGATATTTGTACGAAGGAATTTCATGCAAGAAGTATTGTCATAAATGAAAGTATTATGGTTGATCTTTTCGAATTTAATTATCAAGAACTTAGTTTTGTTAATATTAATAGTCATACTTCTCTTGGAACAAATTTTATGGAAGATTTTGAGATACTTTAAGATATCGTAATGGTTCCTTGCCAAGATAACAATATCATCAGCATAAAGGAGAAGAGTTATGACCACTAATGAGCATGGGGTCAACACAATATGCATCTTCCAAATACTTTTTTAGCTTATCAAGTATAAACCAAATAGGTCAAGAAATAAGGGACATCCTTTCTCAGCTCTGATCCTTGTTTTGGGAATGGTGTCAAGAGAAAGAATTACTCTCACTCTTAGGATTATCTTGTTATTGTGACCCTTATTATAGGAATGATGTCAAAAGATTTTCTAAATTCAACAAAACAACAGAAGAGGTCAATTTTATTATTGTGGCATTCCTTTGTAATAATCCTAAGAGTAACAAGATGATCCACAATTGAATAATATCTCCCAAGCGTAACTTGACCCTCAGCAATTTTACCATGGATGTGAGGCCAAAGGCCAATCTTCCTTTCCCAAATAAGTCCATACAACTTGGATAAAATGTGGCTAATCATAATGGTCCCGTAATTAGAGGGAATTCTTTTATCCCCACTCTTAAAGATATACACAATTAGACTTTGCATCGAAGGCTTAGGGAAGCCTCTTTTTATTACCAAATTGAAGAAATTGTGTATGAAGCTAAAATATTAGAAAAAAGAGCTAGTTAGAATATTTTTGGGGTGCCTCCTTACTTCAATACCAAATTGAAAAGATTGTGTATGAAGCTAAAATATTAGAGAAGAAGTGCTAGTGAGAAGCCTTTGTTGGTGCTGTTTGAAGCGTCATTGTGAAAAATTATTCATTTTTTGTGGGGTAAATTGTGTTGTCTTTTAAACATTCGAGAACATGATACATCTTGAAAGTATCAAGTCATTATTTCATTGGGAATAGAAAACCAAAGCCAAATTATAATTCTTCATAGAGAGACATAAAATTACAAAGTACTAAGAGAACCAAAATTATACATACAAAAACTGAAAAGCAAGCCTATCTCGCCTTAGAAGTGAGCACTAGGAACTATAACCAAGTAAACCAAATACATAATAAAAAACTAAGTGGAAGGATCATAATATATGGTTGCAACCTAGATGGTATTTTTGTTGTTTCGTGGGATACCTCCAACTGGGGTTGGGATGCCAAAGTGCTACTCTATGTGTTCCATCCTTTGTTCCAGACCCTTCATGTGGCAACAAAGGCGCTCAATAGAGTGGATGAGGTCTGCTCGATGCTCATGCATGCCCAATAAGGTTTTTCAAAGGAGGAATTTCATGTGCCAATATAAATCTATTGTGTGAAAATATCGGTTGGAACTGTCCCGTGTATAACAAATATTTGGTACCTAATTTTCCATCATAGCAAGTACATTTGCTTCCAAGAGGTTCCTTCTCCCTTGACATCGGTGATCTCATATTGGATGGGGCATGGAGTGAGATCATGAAACTTGGTCATAGTTTAATCCAATTAGTAGTGCATATGTGTATTTCCCCAATGGCTTTATTCTTGCTAAGATATTGCTTTCTTTTGGATGCGGGTGAGCTGGCGAGGAATGGCAAAAATCTGAATAAGGAATGGGTGGCAGAGGATAAAGGGAGGGTATGTGTGAGCTTCATAAGCCTAATAGAGGTCCATGTGGAAGGGAAGTGGGAGAGATAGACAAAATGGTATGGATGACCACTGTCGGCGGAAATGACCAACAACTACCAAAGAGCTAAGTAAGAAGGTTAGTAAGAGATACATAAAGGGAGATAATACAAGATAAAAAATAAAATAGCCCCAAAGAGTAGGACCACAAAGAAGATCTAGTGACATTAATGCAAAAAAATAGAAATACCCATTGAAACAAACCAGAGAATAGAGAAAACGAGGGAGAGAAACAAAAGTGGGAGAAAAAACTCAGTTTTGGTATGATTTTCTTAGCTATAAATACTTTAGAGAAGTCATGATCGAAGTTGTTAGTCATAAATGAAGAGTGTGTTCCTCTTTTATGCATAAATACTCAGACATAAAAATTTATTTACCCCCACAAAGCCTGCAAAAGGAAAGCAACTATAAAGAAAGCATCAACCTTTGGGAACTCTAGTGATTACCATCAACACTGCAGATCCAAAATTTAGAGGAAGACCTATTGATCCGAGAGTGCCCAATGAATATTTTAAGTAATTACCATGACAAAGCTCTACAGGTGGGCCAATGGAGGACCCCAACTAAAGTTGACACTATTGAAAGCCTCTGAGACATGTTTTTTTGTCCAGTAACTAGCTGCCTCAAAAGTGTTCTCATTCTAGATGAGAGTGCGATGAGTAAAAAACAATATTGATGCAATCTTGTACTCAAGACAAATGAGATCCCGACCAAGAGTCTAAATACTTACATAACAATAAAATTATTAAAATTAATATTACAAATAGTAAACTTACAAATTAGGAATTATAGTTAAGAATTATTCTCATGGGCACTCCTTTCTAATATTCTCGCTTGGTTTATCCCTAATGATGGATGAAACATACACTATAAAATCCCTTTTCTAATATTTTGGTTTGGTTTATCCCTAATGATAGATAGAACATACATTATAAAGATTGGACAATCCTAAAGCAACCACTCATAGGATTTTCTTTCTCGCCATTGTTCATTGTTGTTTCATAATGTTTAATATTTTTAATATTCATTACGATAATATGAGACATTTCAAAACCACCCACCCATAATTTTTATTTCTCACAACTATTCATCATTAATTCATAATATTCACTATCTTTTAGATTTATAAAGAATAATATGGGACATTCCAAATCCACCCACCCATAACTTTTCCTTTCTCACAACCATTAATTGTTGGTTTATCATATTAACTATCTTTAATATTTATTATTCATATGTAATTTCAATATTTTTAGTATTTATTTTAATAATTTTTTAGATAGTTCTAGAAAGCTTTTTTAGTAATTATGTTGATAGACATGTCTATTTTGAAATAGGGTTTCTAGAATTTTACTTTAATTATCAATAATTAGTAGGTGGATGGTAGAGATTTAACCTTAACAAAAATTTCTAGAATATTCTTATTAGTAGTTACAATCAGAGGTTGAGATTTATCTTAAAAGTAGTTATGCCCTTTATGTCTTTATAATTAAATTTATTAATTAAGAAAATGGTGTGTGAACATGAACTATTGTTTTTTGGTTATATGATATTAGCAATCCGTGGAATTGGCCCATGGTACTATAACAAAGCCTATATAGAAGTTAAAAATCTATCTCCATGGCAAGAATGTGCTATATGTTTAAGTCATTTATTAATTCCTTTTATTTATGATAATTAGAAGTGATCTAAAACCCAATATAGAAGAGATGTCTAGTTGTTAGGTGTAATATAAGAAAGATTGTATGTCCACATATTTAAAATATTTTATACATATTTAATTTTAATTTTATTTTTTAGCATTTTTTAACTTAAATCTAAAAGAAAAAAAAGTATCGATGGTGTAAAATAATAATTAGTAACCATATATAATTTAGCTAATAAGCACATAAAAACTTAATACTTATAATAAACTTAAAATATCAACCACTAATAAACTACTTCTATAAGTTTTTGTTGATTTACTATAAGTTTATTATAGAAATAATATATTAATAGTAATTTAACTTATATGTTTGTTCTAGTTATATCTAACTATGAAAACATACAAAATCAAACATACATGCTCAGAATCTAAATATTTATCGATGTAGTAACTAAATATCATTATAAAATTATTTTGTGTTAATGGTACTACTTCCTACTAAAGACCACTAATTCAAAATGTTTTAAATAAACTACTTCCACAAATATTTCTAAAACAAATATTTCTAAATCTAAATAGGGAAAGAAGAAATGGTTGTAAGCCAAGTTGTTTATGAAGTAAAAAAAAAAACATGAACTTTGAAGTTTTAAAAAGGAATTGTGCTTACTATAAAAATCTAGTGGACATTCTTGTCCTCTATATCTTAATCCACTTGAATATATGAAAATCATGATGAAAGAAATACAAGGATATTATTTATTCATTTATCAATTAGTATATACATGCAACATCCATGATCATGGCGAATTAGGGTTTCATAAAAAAATTATGAATGAAATTTGTTTCCTATCATGTTCTCCTCACCCTTGATATAAACACCCTTTCCTTTGGCCCTAATTCTTCAACAAAAAATCTTGGTGCTAATATTGATGTGTTAGCACTCGTATCACCCTATCAACTTAGCCCCGTATTCCTTGGAAACATCAATGGGATGTTGTAGTTGAGGTTGTTAGTGTCCCAAATAGCCTCAATGATCAAAGTTGGCACATACACAATAAGCCCCATAACATTGAATGAATCCTTTCCTTATATAAGTGTTTGTTAGTTCCATTGTTGACTTTGGGGTTATTGTATTAATAGTGGTCTAGCACCCTCTTGTTCTGTAAACATACAAAATTATTTATTGTAGAATATGAAAGGTGAAAAAATGTATTGTAAAAAATGCAATGTTTTAGGTTGTAATAGGTTCCATACTATGTACAATACCCATAAATTTTTGTGGTGACATGTATTGGAAAGATTAACTTGACACAATTATTGTCATAGTGAGAACTTTTATCTTTGCATCAATTTGATCCTTTCCTCCTTTATATTTCAATGTAATTGAATAGAATTATGTAATTGAGCGAACATCAATATATTGGATTGCTTCCTTTGGTTTTGTTGTCTCTTGTTGTTCACTTTATTTGTATTATCCTAATATTTATTTCTTGAGTCACGTACCATATAATAAGCCAATATATGTTTTTTCATTTCAACGATATTATGTGTTACTATCACTTTCATTTATTTGAAATGGATCACTATATAGTTTGTCATCTATTTTGTACTTTCTAGGTATAAAAATGGAGCTATTGGCTTATAGGGCCCATTTTAAGGGCATGTGTTACTTTGGTGATTTTGGGTCTAAAAGCTTGTAAAACCCATTAAAGGACTTAAATGAGTATTTTTTGGGTTAAAATGTTTGCAAGAAATGTTTCATCCTACATATTGATATCTTTCCAATGGAGCAAACACTACCTCAATTCAAGATACCTCAAGTTGATCTATTGTGTTGATCACCATGATACTAAGTGGATGCCACAATATGGCAGTATAAATTAGGGAATTTTGAGACCTATTATGTAAATGATATGACCCCTTCATATAAGCTAAAGACCTAATTTGAATATGAATAGTACAAACATCTTGGGATTTGTGAATTGGTTATTGTGTGAGATGATTTATTCTTGAATTGTGTGATATGTCCTGGTCTAGTTTATGATTTTGATAAACATATACATTTCTAAAATTATACTAATCATTTGTTCAAGAAAGTCAAGTTATAAGGGAACCCTTCATTAACCTAAACATAATACAAAATCATGATTATGCTGCATTTTTAACCTTTAAATCATGCTTAATACATCGAACCAACAATATATTAGTTCAATTTTTTTGGGGTGATCGATAAATAAGAGAGACGACAGGGTAGCACACGGAGTGCGCGGAACTGTAGCAAGCTTTACTAAACTGAGAACAAATTATGGGATGAGGCTAAGCAAAGCTAAGCAAGCACAACGCAAATTCAACAATAGAAAGCCTTGGTATTAGAACTTACTTCTAATCAAATTCAAAGACTATTAAATAGCAGATCTGAGGTGGGTTAATTCTCCTCAACCGAACATTCCCGCGCGACTATGACCTCTATCCACGGGACATCAAATGCCTTCACCTTACAGTTCCAAGTTCTTTTGGATGACAGAAACTGTCCTCAGACAGGCGGCCCAGTAGGCTTCGATATTAATAAAAACAAGAAAAATACATAAGGCTTATTACAACATGAGATCTCAGAGTTCTCTGTCAAACGATGTCTTAAACATCTGCAGATCTCTCTTTTTATAGACTCCCTGACTCTACTCTTATAAACTACAATGAAAAAACAGAAATAATTGAGGGTCCTTTCGGCATATTTTCGCCGATGGTGTCTACTCAATTTTTCTGGTACAAAAGATTCTACCATGGTCCTTTCGGACTTCTATCTGAATCATAGTCATTACCAAAATCAAATCCTTCTGAAGAATCATGTGTTGGCCTGGACTCGTCGAGCATCTTTTGGTAGTGATGTTCCATTATCTTAGAGTACTCTTCGTCCTAATCGATATCTGCTGGGTCCTGGGCATCCGGCAACTCGTTCCATAAAGTAGATTCTTTTCCTTTTCCTTTTAGTTTGGCATCTTCATCTAAAATTATTGCCCTTCTTGATCATGCTCATGATGATTCTCCCTTTTCTGTATTTGTCTTTATTTGGTGGAGACCTAGTTGCTAAGGTGTGTACCTAGCCAATTGTTTTTCCCACTTGGTAAGGAAAGATAAAGGACTGATCTCGATATCTAGGAAAGAATCTTTAAAGACATTTTTGATCATGGGTGACCTCTGTACTGCCAATTCGATGTCGTTTAAAACTTCCCATTTAAAAATTTGAAACATATTAGTGGAACTTTCAGTTGCATGTTGAACCCATTCTTTGCAATTATCACTCATAAAATCTTTGCTTTGCCAACCTAGTTCAAAAATCATCGATGTACAACTTCTATTTGAAATCATCAGACTAATAATATGGATTACATTGTTATTCCAATTAGTCGAAATAATGTTGATAGTTACCAAAGCCTTTTCATTAATTATAAATCTTAATGCCTTGGGCTCTCCTTGTAAATCATCCATTTTTTGTAGAATCTGTATTTTTTCTGTAAACCTTAGATTTCCGAATTCATTGAACCATCCAGCATGCTGCTTAATTATTTCTTCATTATTGCTTGTCTCGATTTTTTCGATATGCTCATGACTAAAAACCTGTGCAAAAGGATTAGGAGTAATACTTTCCCTTAGTATGAGACTATGATAATCCAAAGGAGATGAGAAAGTTCTGAGATATTGGAATGTCCTTTGAATGCACTGAGATATCCTAGTGGTGGTTTTTTTTTGCAGAAACCATCTTTTATCTCCCAGTCAGCAAATCCTTCAAAATTTTCATACTGAGGAAAAGTGTCATTTGGTGCATAATTCTCAGCAAACCTTTGTAGAAATGATGCTTCTAATTCCTCAAAAATGTGTAGGATTTATAGAGATAGAATGTATTTCTCTACTTCAGGCTTAAAAGGAATAGTTTCAAGATCTAAAATTTTTGCTCCGAAGAAAATGCTGAGAGCAAAATCAATCCCTCCAATAAGTTGATAAAAATTCAAAACCTTTAGGATCCATATTATTTTTTCAGTATATTCACTAGACCATAGATCTGAGAGACTTCTGAAAAATAACTTTACTTTCATGTTAGGCAAAGGATATACCTTTACGAGTTCAACATCTAGACCTAAAGACATACCTACGTTCTTGGATTGCCAAGCTTGGCATTTTCTAATCCAAGTGTTTCCTCTCAGTCTCATTCCAACAACTTTCTTGATTTCTTTCGTAAGATGGCTTGCATGTCCTTCAAGCAATCTGAATCTGTCAACAAATGTATAAAAAATATCGTCCTGTGGTCCTTTTCCTGGAATGGTAAAACACGAACCTGGACAAGTCATGAATGCTTTATTCATATCCCTGGTTAATGAATTTGTCAAATAATTTGAATTACCTGGGATCCATTCGAATTCAAAATCAAACTGTTGGAACCAAATCTGCCATGCAAGAATTCTTCCTTTTGCAATTTGTCATGATATCTTGGTAGATAAAAAATATTTGAAATTCTTTGAGTTTGTTCGTATTAAGAATTTCACAGGTGTAAGGTATAACTCAAACCTTTGTATCCCACTGAATATAGCCAGTGTTTCTTTTTCTGCTATAAAATAATTCTTCTGGCTAGGTGTGAATTCACCTGATGCATAGGCACAAAGTCTTTCTTCACCTTTCTCCCTTCGTTCAAAAAGAACGACTGCCCAAAAATTTAAAGAAGCATCAGTTTGGAGTATAAGCAAACCATCACCTGGTGGTTGGAGTTTTGGCAATTGCTGAAATTCTAGTTTCAACTGTTTGACTGTTGCAATTGCTTCTGGTGACCATCCCTCTTTGAGAATTTTTCTGATTGGAGCTATTTTCTCTGTCAGTCTTGGGATGTACTTGTGAATGTAATTCAGGACTCCTAAGAAACTTTGAATTGTTTTTATATCTTTCAATTTATCTGGAAATTGGATTAATTTAGTTAACACATGTGCTTGCATCTGAATTGCACCATTGACTACATGAATTCCCAGAAAATCTATATTGTCTTGAAATAAACTCATTTTTCTTTCTGATAAAACTATGCCATGCTACTGAACTTCTTTTAGAAAAATCTCTAAATGCTCTAAATGGGTTTTTACATCTGGACTATGAATAATAATGTCATCAATATATGTAAGAATAAAATCATACTTGGCAAAAATGAAATCCATTCTTCGTTGGAAGAATGTAGGGGCATTTTTCAAACCAAATGGAACAACTTTCCATTGGTAAAATCCAGCAGGACAAATAAAAACAGTTTTATGCCAGTCTTCTTTATGTATTTGAATCTAATAGTATCCATACTTCATATCAAATTTGCTGAATACTTTGTTGTGCTGTATTTTCTACATTATGGTTTCTGGCCTTGGAAGTGGATAATTAAAACTCTGAGTGATTGCATTTAGAGGTTTGTAATTTATCACCATTCTAGGTTTACCCCTGACTATCTCAAAATGATTTCTTACCAGAAATGCTGAACAAGAATAATGAGACTCACTTGGCCCGATGAGCTCCATTTCTAAAAATTCTTTAATTTGTCTCTTTATTTCTTGCTCGTCTAAAGGAGTGCAAGGAATCAGTTTCCCTTTGACTCCATTATCATGCAAAGTCACAATCTCTTGCATTGGACTTTCTACTACCCAAAACTGTTGTGGATTTTCTACAAGATCCTAGTACATCTTATACATTTAGCTGGAAAAATGACTCGTTACGGTACTAGGATAACTTATACCGATGTAAGAATTCCCATCTCAAACAAAATATTCTTATGGAATTGCATACTTATCCCTTAGGACGACACTCAGGATTTTCAAAAACTTACCACAGGGTTAAGAAGGAATTTTTTTGGGATGGCATTAAATCGGACATTCAAAAGTTTGTGGTAGAATGTTTGGTTTACCAACACAATAAATTTGAAACAATTAATACCCTAGGTTTATTACAACCTTTATCCATTCCAAGCCAACATTGGGAGGAGGTTTCAATTGATTTTATCACAAGTTTACCCAAGTCCGAAGGAAAGAGTGTTATCGTGGTGGTAGTTGATAGACTTACCAAGTACGCACACTTTTGTGCATTATCATATCCATTTAAAGCCAATATAGTTTCTACTTCATTTATGGAAATAATTCAAAAGCTACAAGGAAAACCCAAAGATTATTGTAAGTGACAAAGATCCCATTTTCACTAGAAATTTTTGGACATAATAATTTTCTTGTCTCGGTACTTAGTAAGCTCATAGCTCCTCTTATCATCCTCAATCTCATGGGAAAACTGAGATAGTAAACAAATGTTTGGAAGGATATCTTCATTTCTTTGTATTTGATAAACAGACACAATGGGTCGAATGGTTTCCTCTAGCTGAATGGTTGTATAACACTTCCTTCCATACTGCAGCAAAAATGACCCCATTTATGGCACTTTATGGATATCATCCACCATTCATCACGTCATATTTAAGGGAAAATTTTAGTGTTCAAGCAGTGGAACATCACATCAAGCATCAACAACAAGTTCTCCAACTCTTAAAAGGATAACCTCACGTTGGCACAAAATAGAATGAAACAACAAGCATATCAGCATCACAACAAAAGAAGTTTTGATGTAGGTGACTGGGTATTCCTAGGCTACAACCATATAAACAAATGTCCCTCAAGCAAGTTAAGAAGGATAATAAGTTATCATAAAATTATTATGGTTCGTACAAGGTGTTGCAAAAGATTGGTACTGTGGCATACAAATTGGAGCTTCCTACAGCTTCTTGAGTGCACCTAGTTTTCCATGTTTCATGTTTAAATAGGGTTATAGGTGACAAGCTCCCAGTTCAAACAATATTCCAGGACTTGATGAGGAAGGAAAAATCATATTAGAACCAGAAGCAATCACAAAAGTAAGAACTTGACAAATCGATCAATTTCGCAGTATCTCATCAAGTGGAATAACTTATCTACTAAAGATTCCACATGGGAGGATGAGAATTTTATACGGAGGCATCCAGAGCTACTCAAGCATTGAGGACAACGCTTTCCGGAAGGAGATGGGCATGTTAGGCCCCTATAATACTAGTGATTCCCCCATTACTATTGTCATTATACCCCTTATTGTTAATATTTTTCCCATATTGTCCCCGTATTGTTATTAATATGCCCCATAGAAACCCACTATTGCTATTTTTGTGCCCTTATGTTATCACTGTTATGTTGGCTTGATTGTATTGTGACCCCTTAGACTCCTATATATAGAAGGGCAGTTTAGTCATTTGTATCATCCAAGAATTGTTCATTTGTGTATTGTAAAGGAGGTTTCCCCCTCGAAGAGGCTGAATTCTAAGGTGTTGATCTATCTTTTCTATATTTTTGTGAGCTAGTTTCCTAACAAAAACACCAAATATGTGTAACTAATAGACCAAAAATAATTACAACTCATATTTTTATTTGGAACCCTATATCGAGCCATGAGGAAGGTATTTACTTTGTGTAATAATAAGCCAAGTTTAAGTAGTTAGGGATTGTTGATCAATACTACGGGAAAACCCATAGGTGTCAGTGGGACGCACAATATTGAAACAAAGAATGGATAAAAAGTTTGATTTGTCCCGAGGTTAAGTGTAAGCAAAGATACTGAGGTTCTACCAACGAATAACCAATTGTTGTAGCCATTCACACAAACCTCCAAAATTCCTTACTTTTCAAAATTTTGGAGCCCCTGTACTATGCCCGTGTGTATTTATTACTTCCAAGACCTCATCAGTTGGCCAAAACCCTTATGATCCCACCATAAGTCTAACTCTCACCGACTCAAAGGTTTATTCTTCTGCCCAAGTTGCAGGTCACATCAAGTCAACTCTCACAAGCCTAAAAACCATGACCATGTGACCTACTTCAATTTTGGCCAAGTTAAGTCGCAAAGACACAAGGAAAATTTTGTGACCTTTTACCCTCGTATGACTTTACAACTTTGTGACCTCACACCTGATGAGGTTGCAAGGTCACAAGGTTGCAAACGGCTCAAAGTAAACACCTTGTGACCCTCGCGACCTCACAACTTCTCGACCTCCCGAGTCACTAGGTCACAAAATCATAAAACATACCCCTATGTGACCTAGCAACCTCTATGACCCCACACAGGCGGCCCCTTTAATAAATAATATGACCTCATCGGTCATTTGAAAAAATCATTTCAGTCACTCATGGGACGAAGAGGCTCAGCGACTTGGAGGAAGTCCATAACACTACCAAGTAAGTGACCCTTCCGCTTCCTAGTTATTTATATTTTTTTTCAATTTGGCCTATTCTTCTGCCCTGATCCTCCATCTTACTAATCTGTGGGGCTTTTATCCAAGTTAAATGGCTCATTTCACTTAGAAAACCTTGTCCAGCTTAGTGTTTCTCTCAAATGAGTTTATGGATGGTCACTTAGTCCATATCTTCCCCAAGCAAGCTTGCCTCCACTCATGGATCTACTTATCTAGTCCAAGGGGTCTCCACGGACTCATTCTAAGCCTCGTTCCCTTTGTAGAGCCACCTTGAGGAACAGGTCACATGACTAAAAGACATGATAGGAAAAAATATGTGACCTCGTGACTATTCGACCTACCTTCGATGTGACCTTGAGACCTTGTAATCATGCAACCCTCATGAGCTCTCCTTGATTCCAAACCATACTATCTCATTTATCTTGCAACCTGTGACCATGCAACCTAGAATAACCTACAAAATCACCTACCCATTCACTAAGTCACATAGTCCATATTGGCAACCTAGTGACCCTGTGACCCCCTGACCCTTGTGACCTTGTGAACTGTTAAGAAGAATTATTTCCCAAGGATTTTCCAAGAAATTTGAAACTGTGATTTGTCTTTTCTCCTAGCTTTAATTATTCATTTCGCCTCTCTCATTGTGGGAACGTTTGTTCAACATAGCAAGTGAAATTTATCTTGAGTACATATACATCTCCTCTTTCTATTGTAATATGGCCCCTCCAGTTGTGAAGTATTCTTACAAAATCTCTGAAAGCAGCGTACAAAGTCAAGAGGTCCAGGCTCCACAAAGTGGCCTCCTTTCCTCCTATCTTTTCATGCACTAAAACGGTCGACTAGATTATAAAGGATATAGATATAGATCGGTGGGTAGTGAGGGGTCACATAGGTGCAACATTCATAGCTATCACTTCGGCAAACATTGCTTCTTAGTATAGTTTTTTTTTTCTCGATAAAGACTATTCTATTAAATAAAAAGGAAAATTATTTACATAGAGGGTTTAACCTCTGAGGGGGTAGCAACCTTCCCTCTGTCAAAAACTCTTGCCAGCATACTGTTCTATGGCATTTACAAAAATGATTGCTCTGTCTTAAAACTGTTACAAAAAGTTACAAAAATGCTACTGAAATTTTCCTTGTGAACTTCTTACACAAACACCTGGAAATATTCATTATGAACGGCTTATACAAACACCTGGACACAGACAAGACTAAACAAACAGACACCTGGACGCAGACATAACTAAGAAAACACCTAGACGCCGACATGACCAAAAATGCTTATCTTCCTGAAGCGCGCTGGAAGGCCTGGCAAGCTTAATCCTGCGGAGGCAAGCCGAATTCCTTGTCGGGAGTTAAATTGACCCATTCCACCATTACATTGTCCTCAACATCCATTACGCTTCTGCCTGGCGGGAGAACCAGATGGAGGATGTTTCCTGTAAAACGCGTTGGCTCGCTATCAGTAACGGGCTCCTGAGCAGACAGGGTCTGGTTCTCCGATTCCTTCTTTTCAGGGTTATTGAGGACCGCCCCCGATGGGCTACCTGGACTGTTGCTGGGCATCCGGGTGCTCGATGGATCCGTGGATGGATTGTCAGAGCTGATCTGCTCTTCTTCTTCCTCAAAGATCACAGTCACTAAGGCTGAAATGAGCGGCTTATTAAGCCGACTCCTAAATTGAAAACGTGCTGAGTGGAAGGAGCTGTTCAGGGAAATGCCCGAATTGTTCGAGGCTAGAGAGGTGGGCGCAACAGGGGCTATGGACGGGCCAGAATTATCAGAGGGCAGTGAGGGGGGCAGAACAGAGGTTAATGGAGAGACATTGTGCGGGGCAGAGCCGCCTCTGCTACAAGAACCACCCCTAGAGCCAGTGTTACTGCTGCGTCTGGGGGTGACTCTAAGGCGCGACATTGTCAATAGGGGGTGCTGGCTGAGCAAACACGGATTGAAGGAGCAAGCAGGCCAATTGGATACAAGTAGCACCAGAATTCTAAACCAAGTACCCAACCATAAAATGAACTGAGAGGAAGTGGAATTGACTGTAAAGAGCCATAGAGGAAATCTAAAACGAGCAGAGGCAGACTTACGGGATCCTCTCACCTGACCAAAACCGAAACCAGGATGCAGAGACCTGACCCGAGGAGGCTTTCGAGCTCTGTTCTCTTCCCTGGTGCACCCTCTATTGAGCCATATGAAGCGCTCCTTAGTGCCGACGATATCCTGTTCCATTTCCTTTTTGCTGCACGTGTGGTCCTCCAACCCAGACCAACATTCCCTCTGCGCATTAACACCTCTGCACAGTGCCATAACTATCTGTTTCTGTCCACAATAACTCAGGGCCTTGAATGCCCACTCCTCATATGCTCTTAGCCGCCTAGACCTGCTGAAGCGCTGGCCAAATGCCATCCTGGGATGTCCTATCATGAGTACGTGTTGTTAACACCCGCATCCGGGTGCGAGTCTTCCTTTAGCTGCCTGTCATTGTTGACAATATCATTGAAAAGTGGGAGCTTTGTTTCAAGAATTGTGTTGGATGTCATGCCTCCCACAAGATCTTTTCCATTTTCCACTCCTAATTCGCTAGGAAATCCGCTAGCTTATTTTCTTCTCTTCTGATGTGTTTGAATGTGATCGCCTGGTGAGTTGTAAACCATTGCTTGAGGAGATCTAGGCGAGGAGCCAGTCTCCAACTGCTGCTTACTTTGTGGACAGGGGATCCATGCATTAATTTTGAGGCCATAGTGATAATGATCTGGGAGTCTCCTTCTGCGATCAGAGGAAAAAAACCTTGCTCTTGTGCTATAGTGAGACCTCTCCATAATCCTTCTAGTTTTGCTGCATTATTCATGTTCCATCCTATTGAACCATGGAAAGTAATGAGAGGGATCACTTGAGAGTCTCTTATGGCACCTCCAAAGCCTGTTTTCCCTGGATTACCTCTTGAGGCTCCGACAAAATTAAGTTGAAACATATTGATTGGCGGTGGAGTCCATACAGTTGCTGGTGTCTAATGCTTCTGAGTGCTCCCGTTGTTTGGACTTGGCAGGGGTAATTTGATTTGCCAGTTGTCCCAGATAGCCTGTTCCTGCGGGTTGGATGGGTAGTCTTCCTTGGACCATACCTTCACAGCCAGAGTTTCTTTGAGGTTATTAAGCAGTCCTGTCCATACCTGATCGAGCGACATCTCTTGATCTTTAAAGATCCGTATGTTTCTCTCCTTCCATATGTTCCACATTAAGAGACCAGGAGTGATTTTCCATAGAACATTTAATATTTTACTTTGATATGGTTCTTGACTCTAGGTACAAAGGGTACCTGTAAGATCCCCATGTATTCTGCCTTCTTTTTGGCTTCGAAATGTAATCTTTTCCCATAGTTTCCTACCAAGCTGACAGGTTTGCATGAGATGTAATGTTGTTTCCTCGTCTTGTTTACAATTATGACATTTGGATGGCTCGGCAAATTTCCATTTTCTGAGATTATCCCAGGTTAATATTCTGTTGTGAGATAGTAGCCATAAGAAAGTAGAGACTTTCGGCCATATGGTCTAGTTCCATATATTATTCCACAACTTGTATTTAACTACTCTTTCTTTGATAATTATTTTGTAAGCCTCTTGAGTGGTGAATATACCTTTTTCCTCGTATCCCCATCTTAGAATATCCATGTCTTCTGAAAATAGTATTTTCCGCTTTTGAAGTTCTGAAGCAAGTGTAAGATGAGATTGCTCTGGGTTGTGTAATAATATGTGGCTTACCTCTTTCCATTTCCTGAGTTCTTGCCCATTGTGCGGTTCCCAAAATTGGCTGATCTTATCAAAGGGGTTTATGTCCTGGTTTAAGAGTCCTTGTATATTGTCCCTGAGGTTTGGGAGTTGCTGCCATGAATCTACCCAAAACCTTGTTGTATTACCGTTTCTCACATCCCAAAATCTATGCTTTTGAATGAGATGATGTTGGAGATTGGCTGAGTTCCATATGACTGATCCTTTGCTGACTTCTGATATTCAAATTCTTTCCTCAATGGGTACATTGCCTGCGTATTTTGTTGTCCATAGAGATGCCCAGAGAGTGCTGGGATTAGAGAGCCATCTCCACCAAATTTTGGCTCCCAGAACCATATTACTATGTTCTGGGTCTCTCAGCCCAATGCCGCCTGCTTTTTTTGGAAGACATGCTTTCTCCCATTTGACTAATGCCCATTTCCTATTTGGGCCTGAATTTCCCCATAGGAAATTGTGTTGGAGCTGTTTGATTGCCTTAAGGACCCATTTGGGCGTCGCTAGAATAGAGAAGAGATAAATTGGCATTGCTTGAAGAATAGCTTTAATTAGTACCAGCCTACCAGACATATTAATTGTTCTATGAGTCCAGAGGAAAAGTTTAGCTTCAAGTTTCTCTAAAAGACAGCTCCATGAAGAATGCTTAGTAGCCAGAGCAAAAAGAGGATCCCCCAGATGCTTGGACGGAAGAGAAGCTATGGTGAAGCCTAAGAGTCAGGAAATTGCTCTTTGGGTGACAGGAGGTGTATTAAAGAAGAAAATATAAGACTTGACTTTGTTGATGAGAGCGCCCGAGGCTTCCGAATTTTTTTTTAGAATTAAATTGAAAACTCTGGCTTCTTGGACAGAAGGGTGGCCAAATAACATGTTGTCATCAACGAATTGTTGGTGAGAGAAGGCTAGGATGTTGTGGAAGGCTAGGCCTCTGAGATTATGCGATTGGATGGCTTCATTAATGCTTCGGCCCAGGCCCTCCGCTAGAATAACAAAAAGAAAGGGCAAAAGAGGGTCACCCTGTCTAATACCTCGAGAAGGGCGGAAAGTGGATGACATTATTCCATTGATGAGAATAGAAAAGAAGGAAGAACATATAAGACTACTGATCCATCTAATCCATGGAGGAGCGAATCCAAAGGCTGTTAGAATTTTCTGCATGTATTCCCAACTGATGCTATCAAAATCTTTAGATAAATCGATTTTGAGAAGCATACCTGGTTTTTTAGATTGCTTGAGAGAATGAATAATTTCATGGGTTAAGATAATCCCGTCCGTTATCTGCCTTCCTTCTACATATCCGGATTGTTCCAGCGATATAATAAGGGGAAGCAAAGGCTTCAGTCTAGAAGCTATAAGCTTGGAGACGATTTGTAGATGATGTTGCATAAAACAATCGGCCTGTACTTATCTGGAGTATTGGAATTCGCTGCCTTAGGGACTAGAGCAATGAAGGTTGGGTTCATACCTGGGAACATCCATCTTAGCGTTCGTGATTCCTCTGCCACCTGCCACACTTCCCATTTGACTAGGTCCCAGAAATGCTGAAAGAAATTTGAGGTAAATCCATCTGGACCTGGTGCCTTCCAGACTTTTAGCTGATGCACTACATTTTCCACCTCTTGAAGACTGATTGGTTTGAGCAGAAGAAGATTGTGCTCTTCCGTAATTAGGCAGGGTATGTTTCTGGTAATGTTGTCAATAGCCTATGTTCTATTGACATTTGGTTCTTGACTCATTTTTTTAAAGTATGTGAGGAATTCCTGTTCAATACCCTCATGAGTTTCAATTTTATCGCCTTGTTCATTTATGATATGGGCGATGTGGTTGCTCATTCTCCGCTGCATAGTGGTTTTATGAAAGTATTTTGTATTTTTTTCTCCTTCTTTTAGCCATCGAATTCAGGATTTTTGCCGCCATAGAACCTCCTCCTGTAAGTTCATTTCCAGAATTTGATTTTCAATGGACTGCTCCTTCTATGCAAGCTCTTCTGAGTGTCCTTCATCTATTATTTTTTGCTGAAAATTTTTCATCTCGTGAGTAAGGCTGTCCTTCGCTTTGAATATATTGCCAAAAACATAGTTATTCCACCTTTTGATCTCCCCCTTTAGGTGTTTTAGTTTTCTATGAAAGATTGACATTTTGGTACCGTCCGTGGGATTGAATTTTGACCAGGTAGCTCTGACAAATTCGTAGAAATCTGGGTGTGCGAGCCAGAAAGCTTCAAACCTGAATGGTCGCTTGGTATTTCTTCCTGGGCGATGCCAATGAAGGGAAATCGGCGAATGATCAGAGCGAGAGTAGGGAAGAATTGATGCAATGAGTTCACCTCCGATGTGAACCGCATTGTCTGATATCAAGAAACGATCCAGCCGAGAGGTGATTTGCATGGGATCTTCCCTCTTATTACTCCCAGTGTAGACTCCACTGTTTGAGGGAAGATCTATTAGATAGTTGTGCTAAATGAAAACTTTTAAAATGGAGCCATCTCTGTTGATGCTGCATCGGCCTCCTTTTCTTTCCTCCATACTTGCTGTCATATTATAATCCCCTCCAAATATCCATAGCGGATGCTCTCTGACTATATTGAGCTGTGTAATGTGATCCAAAATTTCAAGCTTGTGCTGTGTTTCTTGAGGGAAGTACACGTTTGTTAGATGTCCATGGATATTGGTGCCAATAATATGAAAAGTGGCTTGAATAAAATTTTTATTTGCATGTATGTTCTGTAGTTGTATTGTGCGTGCATCCCATAGCATTGCTAGTCCCCCTGATGCACCTTGAGCATCCACTGCTGTGACCAAGCCTCCGGGCCAGACCTTTGCTGCAATTTTTTCCAAGACGCTCGTGTTACATTTAGTTTCCTGCAGAAATAGAACTGTTGGTTTTTCCTCCATTAGCATGTTTTTTAATAGTCTTCCTTTCTTTGGGCTGTTAAGCCCTCGGATGTTCCAGGACATTAACTTCATTGAGAAGGTTTTGGGTGGGTATTAAAATACTTGGTTAACTTGGCATATCTGCCTGATTCAACCAAGACCTCTCCAATCTTGATGGTTCTTTCTAATGTGGTCTTCCGTCCTCGTTTTTTACTGTCTTTGGTGATGAACTTTCCATCCCATTGACTGCCTATTTGAAGCCCTAGAGAATATTTCTTTTGGGCATTGTTGAGGACTGCAACTAGTTTATCTACTTGTGTGTCTGGTATTTTGTCAAAATTGCCTATTTTACATGCCAGTTCTAGACCCAGAATGTCTAGCTCTCCAATATCTATCTCTTCCGTGTCTTCGTCCATAAATTGGGGTTCTTGATGACTACCATCTGCTATAGTTTCCTTTCCTTTGTTGGGATTTGTGCTATCTGTATCCATTTCAGGGGTATTCCAATTTCTTGAGGTAGGTTTGGTACTAATACCCTCTTGAACCACCACCTTTTCCTTTGCTTTCGAGTGGGATCCTTCAGTTCTGTCCTGATAGGGGCCTTTTTGAGCGGAGTTCAAGTTTTCCCGGTCCTGCGACTCTACAGTAGCGAGGACCTCGAAACTCTTGCTAGTAGAAGGCTTGGATTGATCCTCCGGCGCCAACTTTGTTGAGGCCGTCGATTTTTTTTTTGGCCTCTTCTTCTATTTGGCACCTTAATGAGACCATCAGGGGATTGTTTTTCCTGGTTGACTTGAATCTGAGGTTTATTGTTTAATGGACAGTCCCTATACAGGTGGCCTATCTCATGACATTTCCTGCATCTAAAGGGAACATGTTCATAATCGATTAACTGAATCCAGTCTGAGTCTTCATGAAAGAGTCTTACCTTAGCAGTGAGGGGTTGCTTCAGATCCATATACACGCAGATCTGGGCATATGAGGTATACCTGATCATCTTTGTTTCCTCCGCTACCTTGACGAAATCGCCCAGGATATTGCCAATGGTTGTGAGAGACTCCTCTTCCCAGTATTCCCATGGCAACGAGTACAGCCTGATCCACACTGGTGCCCAGCTTAGGTCTTCCTTATCTGGGTTGAACCTTGCTACCCATTCTCTGAGAAATAAGCCAGCTGAGTTGAAGAAGTAAGGCCCCCCATCAAAAACTCTGTTCCTGTCTGCCAAACAGGTGAAGATTGCTGTGAAAAATCCCTTCGGTCCTAGATGCAAGTCTATTTGACGTTTTGGATGCCATTTAACATTTATCCAAGCTTTTAAGGCTTTCTCATTGGGCCAAAATCCAATAAATTTGCCGATGAGAGCATGATCTCTCATGTATTGTATTCTTGCATTTATTCGGTGTGCAGGTAACTCCACTTGTGGCATGTGGGTTGTTGCTGGTTTGCATGTTGATGAAATCACTTTCGATTTGTCCGCCTGTATTTGTTCAGCTGTCTCCTGCTGATTTTCTCTAGCTGTTCTGTCTGAGCGCCGATGGTCCTCTACGGAACCCTCGATAGGCCCTCGTTGGTTCTCATTGGTTGGAGGTCGGTCGCCTCCTACCCCCTGAAGGGGTTCCATTGTTACGGTTTGCCCAGTCCCGGAGCTTGTGGTCAGCGAGTGGAGTCTGCTACTGTCAGTGCTAGGGGACGCAGGCCAGAGGTCCTGCCGTTGCAGGCTAGGTCAGAACCGTAGCTTCATTTCTCAGAGTCGTCCGTTGTTGTCCTCTCCTAATATTTTACATCCATATTACTGCTTCTTAGTATAGATTGTCAGAAAAGGAGGAGACATTTAACACCCAATGTTTTACGGGTTTTGTAGTCCCAACCAAGGACTTCTCAGGGTTTGGTGGCAAGACCCATCCAAGTTCCGATTAAAGAATGACCAAGTGTGCAAAACATAGGGTCTTAAAAAGTTTTATCAACTCTTTACCGCCATGATGAATTTTTTGTACGACAAGGATGACATCAACACCTTCTATGAGACATGGCCCCTATCATGTACGTCATTACAACCAAATGTATTGTTTTCAACTGGGCCAGTATCTTAGCTTCTTCATTAAGGACTAATATAGTTGCGACCAAACTCCTAAGGCGAACCAACCCTTAGAGTTTTATATGGCCTCGTATATATTGGATACGATTTGTGCGAGATTCCATTTCGATCACAAGAAATAAAATTGCACCACAAATGCGATGGACCCTATACATCGAAAATACAAGACCTTTTGTAACCCATGCTACAAGAGTGTAGCTGACTCCACCTATGAATAGTACATCGCCCAACTATACCAATTTCTTTTCAGGGAATACCCTCCTTTCATGTCGAAGAGGGCCATGGAGACTCCAACTAAAGTTCTAGATTGGTTCCCCATCCATGAGGGCACATTTATGAGGGTCTTTGTCTCATACAAGACCCCTCACACACTTCCTTGATTTTCCACAGATAAATTACCGATGGAGGAAGTATTTCATCAAATGACCCAAGGATTCTCAATGATGAGAAAAAAATGGAAGAAGAGACCCATACTGACCTTCCCTCTTACTATTGGGGCTTACACAGTTCAAAACTTCAAAGAAGTGGAGGATGAAGACAAGGAGATAAATGTGTTCCATTTAATGACTCTAAACCATCGCACCTATGACCCCAAAAGAGTAGTAGCAGCTCACTACAAGAAATCCAATTTCAACTAGTCATATCCAACCACCCAGCATACTCACGAAGACAAGATCATGGAATTTGTATAATATAGCACGGGAGTTCAAGTCCAGTGAAAAAAAAGAAGAGGATGATGATTAAGTCATAATTTCCCAAGAAAATGCGATCTTACAAGAAAGTTGAACTTCACTCAAGAGGAAGAAAGAACAACAAAATGGGGAAACTAGAGAAACACAAAGGAAAAGAGACAAAAGATCCCCTGAGCGAACAAGATGATGGTGAACATGAAAAAATATTGGAGGAGATAAATGTGACCTTGGAAAAGAAAAATAAAGAGCTCATGCGGAAAATAAGAGAAGGACTTCGATGATCGTAGATGTGAGGAGACCTGCAACCTGAAGACGAGCTTAAGTAGAAGAGATAAGAGGAAGAAAATAGGAAGAAACAAATAGAGGAGGAATAGTTAAAAAGATCAAGAGGAGAAGAGTGCTCAAGAGGAAGAAGGGAAGAAAAAAGTAGGAAGAGAAAGAGTAAGAGGATAAACACAGATAAGTAGAAGAGCTCAAGAGGAAACAAGAACAAGAAGAACAAGAAAAGAAGAGATTGTAGGAGAACAAATGAGGAAGAAAGAGGAAGAAAAGAAAATAGAGGAAGAAGAACAATTAAGATAATGACTGGAACAAGTTGACAAGAAAGCTTAACAGGAGTCTGAACGTCAACAACAGTTCAATGAGCAGAATGAACTACCTCTGCTATATTCTCCCCCATCCACTCCCATCACCAAAGGACATCTTCCTCTCAAATACCTAGGCATTCCTCATGAGGCCGAGGATGAATTCTTATATCTAACCAAGCTTACATTTGATAAGGTCAATTACGATGCAATGCAAGAGAGGAGGTAGTATATTGTAGGAACCCTGTTGAGCCTCTCTCCATGACCACAGAGAAGGAGATTGTCCTAGATATTATAGTAAACCCTGAGATGATTTCCTCGGTCAGGACCTCTTTTGTGACCGTGACTGAGGTAAATGTTGGAAGAATGAGAGGAAATTATAGAATTCAAAAAAAGCTCTATGTATCTAAGGAAATAGCCACCAAAGTAGAAGAAGATAAAAGGAAGATGGAAGAAGAGAACACAACACTTTACTTAACTCACTCTAGTGTGAGGTAACTATAGGCCACCATCAAGGAAGAAGTTGAAACTATGAGACGAGCCATAGAGATGGTTGAGGAAGAGATATCAAAACGACATTGTACTATGAACCCCATCCTAACCATATAGATTGATAGAAAAGAAAAATCATCCATGCTAAAAGATTTTGTTACAACTCTGGACCAATTTCATGAATGGACAAACAAGTATGCGTACATATACTTGAGCTTCGAGGGAATAGTTGAACACATGTTGCAAAAAACACAAGTTTACGGAAATTTCATTAAAAATTGGTAACATATCTGTGAGTAGGTCAAACGTCGATGGGAATAAATTATGAGACTTAACTAATAAATAAATAATAATTTTTAATATAATTTGTATATATCATATTCAATTTAATACTACATAAAAATACCAAAAATCTTTTGAAGCAAAATCCAAAACAATATATCATGCCTCCCATCCTTTTGACCGAGCCTGCAGCGCAGGAATCATTTCCTCACTAGCAGAATATATATACTCAAACAAGACGTTTGCGTACTAGAACCTAGATATATACCTGACCCCGACTCGCCACCTTGCTCCTGCCACATTATCTCCGACTTGGGTAACTAGTGCAATGGAAAGCATGGAACATATTTCTTGCTGTACAAGTTAGGATTACTGCGGCCCTGCGAAGGTCTGAGGGTTGAGTCTCTCAGATATGGAACCTTGGACGCCCACGATTGGGCCGATGTAGGGCTCCAACTTTCATACCTGCGAGGAGTTCCTACCACCCTCAATTCAGCGGAGTGGCCACCACCTTCGATTCGGTGGATGTAGGGCGAGCGGTAGTTCAAACTTCAAATAAATTATCGTTAAATTTTCGGTGGAAATGACACGTAAGAAGCTTTTACGAGGTGGTTAACAAATCATTCAAAGAAATAATTCATAATGTTATTACGGGAAATGATTTAAATATAGTTATGTTTATTTTTTATTTTTCTTCTAAATATTGTAGATACCATGGCAAATAAAAGAGATAGGATAAACAAATAAAAATATAAATAAATGAGAGGTATGGTAAATAAATAAAACCTCTTTTTATATTTACTCCATAAACCTCTATATTTACTAACACTCATAATATAGGTTTTATTTAGGTGAAGCCTTATAGGCCAAATTATTATTAATACCATGCAAATAAACATTATTAATCATAATATTAATATTAAAATATTTTATTATTATTATTAAATCTAATGTTCATAATTAATGTGTCATAATATTAATATTATTAAATTTAATAACTTTGGATTAATACAATATTAAATTTTTTATATTATAATATATATTAATATATCATGATATATGTTAACTCTAGAAATATATGGGAGGGAAGAACAAAGACATAAAGTGATAGAGGTGGAGACATAGGGCGAGTGACAAGGGAGAGATGAGATAAAATGAATGAGAGGGGAGATGAGGAATGAAGAGAGAGAGGGAGAGATGAGTGAGAGAGGTAGGGAAGGGTAAGAGAAGAAGAGAAAGACACAAAGATGGAAGGGGGAGAGAGAGAAGGAGAGAGGGAGGAGATAGTGAGAGGATTGGAGGGAAGAGAGAGAGAGAGATGGGGGAAGAGAGAGGTAGAAGAGAAAGGGAAATAGAGTAAGGATGAGAGAGAGGACTTGCTAGGGAGGAGGAGAGAGGGAGGGATAGAGAGTTGGATTTGGAGGGGGAGAGAGTGAGGGAAGAAGAAAGACATAGAGAGTGAGAAATGGGGAGGGAGAGGGAGTGACAAGGGAGAGATGGAGAGAGAGACTATATGTTTAGAGGTGAGATAAAGAGACAAAGAGGATAGATAGAGAGAAGGGGGAAGGGAAGGAGAGAGAAGGATAGGGGGAACGATATAGTAACATAGTCGGAGAGAGAGAGAAAGCGAGTGAGTGATGGGAGAAGAGAGAGGATTGGAGGGAAAAGAGAGAGAGAGAGAGAAAGAGAGAGGGAAGTAGGATAGAAAGCGAGAGAGAGGAAGTACGAGAGAGCGGACTTGAGAGAGAGGAGGAGCGAGAGAGGGAGAGAGGAGGAGAGAGGGAGGGATAGGGAGAGGGAGTTCGAGGGGAAGAGAGGGAGGGAAAAAGAAATACATAAAGAGTGAGAAGTGAAGAGAGAGAGGGAGTGAAAAGGGAGAGATGGAGAGAGAGTGTGCATGTTTGGGGGTGAGATAAAGAGACCAAAGAGGAGAGATGGAGATAATGGGGGAGAGAGAGAGAGAGGAGGAGGGAGGGATATATTAATAGAGTTGGAGAGAGAGAGAGAGAGAGAGAGTTGGAGGGTGAGATAGTGGGAGGTAAGAAGAAAGAAATAGAGAGAGAAAGGTGGAGAGAGAGAGAGAGAGAGAGTTGGAGGGTGAGATAGTGGGAGGTAAGAAGAAAGAAATAGAGAGAGAAAGGTGGAGAGAGAGAGAGAGAGAGGAGGAAGAAGGAGGTATAGATAGATATATTGGAGAAAGAGAGTTTATGTTTTGCTGGTTATATAGAGAGAAAAAGGGAGATAGAGATATACATGGGAAGTTAAGAGAGAGAAGAAGAGAGATATTGAGAGAGTGAGGAAGGGATAGAGAGATTGATATATATGGAGTGAGAGAGAATGTGTGATTGGTGGCTTGAAATAGAAAGACAAAAAAGGGGAGATGGAGGGAGATATAGATATATATGAAGGGGGCAGAGAAGGAACAATATTACTTGTACTAGATGCATTGATTTCAGTGTAGATGATGATTTCTAATTCTATTTGCTTGCTTGCACTAGATGCATTGGTTTTAGTGTAGATGTTATTTTCTAATAATATTTGATTGCTTGCACTAGATGAATTGATTTCAATGTGGATGATTTCTAAT